>DWMZ01002016.1:0-14875 GCA_018249855.1 Eueides tales michaeli | reverse complement strand
TAATCGTTTTGAAGACGCAATAGCAAAAAGAAAAAGAAAATATTGTAATGATTTAAAATTGTCATCTATCCTAAATTTTACTTTCGTCACATTAACTTGAAGCCAACATTTTGAAATGTTGTATTAAATGAACTTTGAAATTTTTTTTTTCATTAGGTACAAAGTATTTTTTTTGTTTTCTCTCACAGCTTCACGCTGTAACCCGCAAATGACAGGGTAGGCAGAGGAAACTTGACAACCTAGTTTAAGACACTCCGTTTCGTTCCCCATTTTCCGCCAAATTTGATTAGCGTGTTAGCGGAATTCAACACCGAAATTTGCCTTGTTACCAGAGTGAAGAGAATGAAAATATTAAATATTTAATTTCCTTGAGTGGGGATCGAACCCACAACCTGTCACGTTTACAGTCTATAAAAGTGACGGCAGGCCTCATTATGTATGATGAATAATATATAAGATAATATATGCAAATTTGATGTTAGTTTTGAGTAACTTGCTTCAAAAGCCCACGCATTAAAAAAAATATTTTAAATATAATAACATTATTTTACTTAATTGTTAATTGTATCTGTGACGTCTTCGTTCCATATTTTATTAGATCAGTTATATATAAAGTTAATGACTATATTCATACATTTATTTTTTTTTGCAACAAAAACAAATACCGACTTGGCTATGGTTTATTAAAAGTTTTCACGCTCTCTATGATACTCGTATAAGAATTAATAAATTTTTTCATTTTTAAATTAAGATTTAGGTATTAAAATATTAAAAATGTTTAAAAAAAATTATAGCCTATTTCATATATTAACTTTAAAAATTATTATAATATTTCATTGCACATTTCTATAATTATTGCGCAATGGACAATTTATAATGACTTTTTTATCACCACTGTGAAACTTCAACTGTTTCTTTTATTATATAACTTTGTGTTTCGAGAAGTCAAATGTCAAAACAACGTAATTAAACCGTGTTGTCGCACCGGTACGTCTGATTGTAAATGTGACGTTTACATGTTCGATTCTTACTCGGAGCAGTAAAATATTTTTACACAATAAATCATAATACTTCTATTGTAATCAAAATTCAATGTGAAGATAAAAAAAATATTAGAATTAGTCAATGTACGTATAAATGTTCCACTTAAATAAATGGTAATAAGGCAAAAGCGCGGCGTTGAGTTCCGCCACTCAACACGCAATGCCTCAAATTCGACGGATAGTGGGGAACGGAACTGGAACGGAGTGTCTTTACACTAGGTTCCCGGGTTCCCTCTGCCTACCCTGCATCTTGCGGAATATAGCGTGAAGCTAATTAATTAATTAACTAGTTTAATAAATTGGTCAATGTTTTATGTAGGCCCGATTTTGATGATATCAAAGTCCGCTCTGGTTACCTAACGTGAATTTAGAGCATCTGAATAAGTTATATTCTTTGAAATAATAACGCCGTTACTATTTGTACCGGTGTAATTTAATTATTTAATATATATATATATATATATATATATATATATATATATATATATATATATATATATATATATATATATATATATATATATATATATATATATATAAAAACTTTTTTATTAATATCGCGATCTATACTGATAATGATATCATATGTTTTTATGAACATAGTAAATAGCATTGTACAGTCGGGTCCAAGCATGTGACTGTAAGCCATAGGTCATGGTTTTCATTGCTCAAATTTCGGTGTTGAGATCCGCCACTTAACACGCAATGCCCCGGAACGGAGTGTCTTGACACTAGGTTCCTAAGTTCCCTGCCTACCGTGCCATGTGAGTGAAAACGAAGAAATATCTTGTAAAAATAAAAAAAAAACATGTTTCAATTCATATGAGAAACACTTAAAAATGTTGGCTTCAAGCTAATGTGACGTATGTAAAATTTCGGAAAGAGGATAATTTTAGGTTTAGCGATGATCAATAGTGGTACAAAGTTTGATATGTAAAAAAAGGTACGAAGCAGAGCACAATTAGTACCATGAACACAATAAAGTCTGTAAAATGTTTCCGATCTCATTTTCTACAACGTTAAATATTATGAAATTATATGTATGTCCCTTTTGACTGTCGCTTTTTCGTTTCAACTTTCAAATCACAAAAATTCACTTAAAAAAAGAAAATTTCACTTTAAAAAAAATCTCAAGTTTGACCTCTCTCTCATGCTCTTGTTTTATCTTGCTCAAGTACCCTTAATTTCCTACACATATTACGGTAAGGGGTGGAAAAACCTATTTCGGTTAATGTTACATTACACGCCCTACCACTCCCTGACACTTGCCCGCACCTACATATTGATTTAGTGTCAGTAAAGCAAGTGGCTTATGACATATTTTTTAATATATTTATTAGAAACAGTTTACCAGATTGAAATGCAGTTCTCTCTATTATATTTACAGTTATATCCATTTAATATATTTAATTCAAAAAAAAAAATCGATGTTTATATATTGACTTAATAGTAATAATGTTATTAGAACACAAAAGTAAATAAATAAAATAAATCCATAAATAAGTGACGTCATTACTATAGATATGGTGTTTTATTTTTTTATTTTTTTTATTTTTTTGGCTTCACACTGTATCCCGCACAAGGCAGGGTAGGCAGAGGGAACCCGGGAACCTAGTGTTAAGACACTCTGTTCCACTTCCGTTCCATACTTTCCGCCGAATATAAGGCATTGCTTGGTGAGTGGCGGAACTCAACGCCGCGCTTTGCCTTATTACCAGAGTGAAGAAATGAAACATTAAATATTTCAATTGAAAATATTAAATATTTCATTTCCTCAACTGGGGGTCGAACCTAGAACTTGTCGGTTACAGTCACACGCTTGTGCCGCTGCACGACGACTGTCCTCAAATAATTAGACAAAAACATTATTATTTATTGGGTCTTGACACAACAAATTACATTTTTTTTTTCAGCTTTATGTGTATCCAGCTCATGGCAGGTTAGACAAAGGGAAATTGGGAATCCAGCGTTAAAGCACTTTAAGTTACGTGATAGAACTCAACGCCGAGCTTAGCCTTGTTACCAGAGCGAAGAAAGGATCGAGCCCACAACCTGTGCCATTTATAGTCACACACTTGTGGTCCTGGGCCACGACATGCCTCTAATAGCACTTACTTGTATACGATACCGCTATTTAATCATTATTATTTGAAATTGTTTAGGTCGAGTCAATCTCGTCGATCGAAGATCCTGTACAAATTTGAGTATTGCAGGTCAAATGGAAATACAAATTAAAAAAGTTGTCAATTTCTATGCGTTCTTTTTGTATGAAATATAATAAATAACACGTTCATAATTTTTTTTATTATGAAACACCTGTAAATATTCCTTTCTAGATTTTGATTTTTTTTTGTACTATAAGTCTAAGTCGTAATTTCATATTTGTGTCTACGGGAAATACTTTATTATTACGTTTGTAAGTGCGCTTGTGAACGCTTATTTCAGAAACTACTTAATCAATTTAAGTGCAGTTTTTATATTGTATTGTATTTCTTTAGAGTTTTTGTATTGTATTTTAGAAAAAAAAGTATTGTAAAAAATGCCTGTTTTATTGAATTGTCTAAAATTCCAATTTTCAATGTGTATTGTATTTGAAATGATAATGTTATTAGGACACAAAATTATTTTAGATTATTTGATAAACATTTGTGAAGTTCAAGCGGACGAAGCCGCGTACGGGTCGTTTTAGTTATAAGTAGTAGTTATATATTTTTGTAATACAAAGAAAAATATGGACAAATGGCAATTCAAATAGCATTTTCTATAAATTAACTAGTCTAGTAAACTACAAGAAAATAATAGCGAGATAAATACGACAGATAGGCTACGACCCTATAAAAGATCATACGTCTATATATATTTAGTTAACATTATTTCAAGATACTACTATATTATAGATTCAATTTAGACACCAGAACTGTTTATAATAAAAAAACGAGTATATATTTCTTCCTCATTTAGAAGACACAGAAAAGAAACAGAGTGATATATCACTTAATAAATTTCACACTTACAAAATTAAGAAAATACATCATTCAATTCACAACACAGTCCATTGCACTATGCAGTTTATACATATTAAATACGACAAGATTAAAGTATGCAAGTTTTAAGTGTTACAGACATTTGCATCGTCCTGCCACTTCAACTGTATCAATTGTGGTTCTCCTACGCATCAGCAAACCTGGTAATGGCGGTGACGAAATTACGTACTTACTGTTTTAGCTATTCGTTTTATCCCTAATCAGGTTTACTTACTATATATTTAATATTTTAGATTGTTATTATTAGCTTTCAGATGAAAAACAGGTTATAGTACTAATAGTATCTCTATAGTAGAATATATTCAAGATAATGAAGTATAATAAGAAATAATTTAAGAAGATAAAACAGTTTAAATTAAAAAAAAAATGTAAATATTGTATGTATTGTTTTAATTTGTGTAAGATAAATGAAATCGAATCTCCATTCCAACAATATCATTATATATGGTTAGAGGGAACTTGGTAACCTAGTGCTAAAACACTCCTTTCCCATTGAGACACTTCGTTTCCCACTTTTCGCCAAATTAAAGCATAGAGTGTTGAATGGCAGAAATCAACGCCGCGCTTTGTTTTATTACCAGAGTTAATGAAATATTTCATAAAAATATGAAATATTTAATATCTTCAAATTGTGATCGAACCCACATCCTGTCGCGTTTACAGTCGCACGCTTGTGCCACTGCGCCACGACAAACACAAAAATTTAAGAGTATAAATATTATATAGGTATTTATTATACGAATGTAAATATAATTTTACAATCTAAGCTCACACCTGAGCCTTACGTCATGGGTACTGAATTCAATGGACGTTTTTTTTTGCATCGCGACCGAAATTATTATGTTGTTTACTGACTGTACGTGTGCGAAAAAACTAAACCAGTACATACAGAGATATTGTAAGTGATGATTATAAAAAATGTGTTTATATTTAGTTTATTCTCTTATCTCTCTCTCTCCTTGTCTTATACAAAAAGCATAAAAACTGAAATGTTAAATACATACGTATGTATTCAATGTTCAATAGTTATTTTAAAATATAATTATTTTTTCAGCTTCACACAAGGCAGGGAGAGGGAACTTGAGAACCTATTTTTAAGACAATCGAATGGTGGAACTCAACGTCGCGCTTTGCCTTGTTTATAAGATTAAAGAAATGAAAATATTAAATATTTTATTACCTCTGCTGGGGATCGTACTCACAACCTGTCGCGTTTACACACGCTAGTACCCTTGCACCACGACAGGTCTCATTTTAGTATAAAAATTCTAAAAATTAATTACATAATGACATTAACATTATACCATACATACAAATGGTACGTCGTAGTAATTTGTATATGAACCTGCCTACAGCCTTGGCTAGAACAATGAGCTGTTATAATCTGTTCTAGCGGAAACATATATCTGTGCATCAAAGCATTAAAACATCTGACATCGACACTATGGAACCACAACTAGAGTTACATAAATGTGAAAATTAGTAATAAGGCGATTATGCATATAAAAGTATTACAAAAATTGAGGCCGTGGAGCAGCGGCACAGCGTTTGACTGTAAACTCGGTTATAGGTTCGATTCCCACTTGAAGAATATGAATTATTTTTTTCCTGACTCTAGTAACAAGACAACATGCGGAGTTTAATTCCGCAAATCACAAATGTGTCAATTATTTCCTTGTATGATGAAAAGACTTAAATTTGTGCCAATTTCGTATTATATTATAGGTCAAATTATTTTACGGTAGAGGAATTTTTTGGTAGGTACTATATATAAATTTTAATTTGAATAATTAAACAACATAATAATAATACCTTCATTCGTTACAGTGATGGTTTTGGGTTCAAATCCGATTATTTATAGTATGTTGGGTTAAAATGTGGCATGACCGTACTGATCAAAGTGCTTGATAATTAGGCATAATTTTCTGTTGTTGACACTGAAATCAACGTCTTTTCAAGCTGACTTAGCGGTCAGTGGTCGCCACAAGCTTTGATCTGTTATAACAATACTATACGCTGATAAATAACACAAATTAATTTGTGTAAATAAATTGTGAAAAATCTAGCAAAACATTTCTATTTAATAAGATATTTGACTTTCGCGATTATTACATATTTTAAATGAAACAATTTTGGAAACCCAACATATCGAACACATTGCAGTAGTCTGCGGTCACGGGTAGACTCATCAGTCACGGACTACCAAAAATGTATAAAAGCCAATACAGCGATTAATCCGGTTAAAATTGTTTCATTTCTATATACTTTATTACTAAAGTAGCAGAAATAGTAAATTTAAGTTACATTCATGAACAATTTCACCATTCTCTCATCTATCAGTATATTTAAATAAAATATCCCGACTTTACTTGTCAAAAATCGTTACGTTACGTAACGTGTACATTAATACTTACCAAATTTAGACCCATAAAGCCTTTCATCAAATACAATTAAAGCCATATAACGTTAATTTAAGGTGAATTAAAATTAGATTTTTTTATGTAATAATGTTTTAGTTATTTTTACAATTTTTAAAGTGTTATTCCACACTTAGGAAAGAAAAATACTTTATTTAAAGACGTATAAGAATTTTTGTAAGAATCTCCCTAAAGAGATGCTAACAACATAAAATAAATTGTAACAAGCGTATAAAAATTTCGACGGAGTCTGGTGAGAACGAATGGTTGGTCAGAGTGCTTGGACAGATTCCAAGACGCGCGGGTTCAAATCCTGCTTCGGTCAAATTTGTACACGTTTTTAAATTTAGTAATGTTTAGTTTATGTTCTAACAATCAAAAATACATCCTGTATTATCTCACCGTCCTTTACATATTTTATGCCAGTTATTGTATTAACATAAAAAGGGAGTTGAAAACTTATAACAAAGTTTGACCTGTCTGTCTGTGATACCGTATTTAGTGAATGCTTTTTTTAATTTGTCATTCAGTGCTGTTTTTTATATGGAAAACCTTAATCATCGCAGTAGTTCTTATATTTATAAGTATTAGAGAAATCGAATTAGCAATTTAACAGCTACAAGCACTTAACTATAATGAGAAAACCTTTTCTTTTAAAACAAATAAATTATTTGTATCAGGAAAGATATATAATATACTTAGCAAATATCTAATTAGACAGGGTGCTACGTTAACTTATGTAAATCGAAACCAAAAGTCTACTAAAGTATAAATAGTAAGCTGGAAATCGACAGTAACTCATCAGAAATTGTAGTATATTATGCAAAATGGAGTAGAAGCAAAAGAAATTGCACTTAAATTTAAAAAATATACGATCACCCAAGTAATATCACAAAGCTTTATAAATTTGTTTGAACGCGCTAACCTCAGGAACTATAGATACGAAATAAGAAAATATTTTTTCGTGAATAGAAGAAAATAAGTAAAATAAGCTACGTTGGGGTCAAAATTGGTTGAGATTCCTAAATTGTGTCATATTCGCCACCCGGGCAAAACCTTTATAAGAAAAGCTAGCTAACCAAATAAAAAAGACGCACTTCCGGTTTATTTCATCATATAATTATTTATAATTTAAAATAAAAATATACAGAATTCTTATTCTTATTCAAGAACCGTATATATAACGTGTCGGTTTTACACCGGGCAACCGCAATGCGTATCTTCATTTTCCTTCTTCCTAACTTCCGGTGTTATAATATTGGCCTCGCCTTGATACACTCCCTAACATTACTTTAGTGTCTACGCCTAGTTGTTATTGATTAATGTGAGTAATATAATTACGAGGCCCGTCATGGTGCAGAGGCGCAAGCGTACGACAGTAAAGGTTACAGGTTGTCGGTTTGATTCCCATTAGAGGAACTAAAAAAAAATTTTTTTTTCTCGCTTTGGTAACGAATTAAATGCGGCGTTGAATTCCACACTCAATTCTCCAGTGAGGAGGAGTGTTAACAGAGACGGAGTGTCTTAACACTAAATTTAGACGGGATGTCTTAACAAAAATCCACTAGGGACATCTTATTGAAGCTGGCATTGCTAGAATTTTTTATTTTATCATAAAATAATACTTATATTATATGAAGTGATATCAATTCTCTACTGTATTCCGCACATGGTAGAGAAGGCAGAGGGAAATTGAGAATCTAATGTTAAGACACTCCGTTCCGTTTCCCGCTTTGCACAGAATTAAAGGCATTGTGTGTTAAGTGGCGGAGCTTAACACCGAGCTTTGCCTTATTACCAGAGCGTAGAAATGGAAATATTAAATAACATCTTCGTGTGCCGACAAACATGTGCTAGTGCGCCACCACGGCCTATTCTAGCACTATAAAATTTTGCCACGCTTGTAAAACGTCAGTTTATCTAAGAGATTGTACATAAATGAGACTTTCCCTGGCCAGTTGTTATGTATTTATAGTAATAGGTGTATTACCAACTTTCAAAAACAATGAAGTGATTATAAAATTCGCCACACAAATGTTACGTACGCGACGTTAGTTATGTCTATATTTATTACTTAGATTTTTTTTCCTTCTGGGATCGTGTGAGGTCACAACGATCAGCTACGCCCGCTTAATTGTGCTATTTTATTTACTAATTTTAAATACTTTCTTGTTCTAATAACATTATAACATAATCACTTTTAAAATAATATACATTGAATAACTAAAATTTCAGCTAAATTGAGAAGAATGTTGTAACAATTTTGTCGAATTTAATGTTTTAAAACTGTAAACTCATATTAATATCACCAATTGTAATGATATTGTCGTGGCGCAGCGGCACAAGCGTGTGACTATAACCGACAGGTAGTGGGTTCGATCCCCACTCGAGGAAATGAAATATTTAATATTTTTAATTTAAATATTTAATGTTTTATTTCTTTGATCTGGTAAAAAGGCAAAAGCGCGGCCCCTCATATTCGGCGGAAAGTGGGGAATGGAAGTAGAACGGAGTGTCTTAACACTAGATTCCCATGTTCCCTCTGCCGTGTGCGGGATACAGCGTGAAGCCGAGTGAGTAAGTGAGTTATAATGATTGCGTACAAAAATATATAACATATTTAATCACATTAGATCAATATTTTGGCACCATGGTTGTGAGTATTGCAACGTTGCGGTAATATCAGGTTCAAATTTGGCTAAAAATGTTCATTTATTGTTGCATTTATGTTATTCTTCCAACATTTTATTTTTTTTTAAATATAATCAACATATAAGAGAAAATAATATACAACAAAAAAACATTATAAATTATCGAATTTCGTCCACAAGTGTCTAATATACAAGCAATATTAATATCAAACATCTGCATTAAGATTTTCGCAAACGTGACATGCGCATCGCCGCAATGAGATTTACGTCCTTGCCGTAATAGTTGACCTAGCATTAAGCAATATACATTCCTAGAGTTCTCTGTACGACAGATTATATCGCACTTAGACGCTGCACTTGTAGTTCACAATTAAGTACTTAAATCTATGCTGCTTTTTACACGCTGTGTCCCGCAAATTGCAATATAAGAAGAAGAATCTTAGAAAAAGTAGTGTTAAGACACTCCGTTACGTGTCCCACTTTCCATTTTAATCAAGGAATTATGTGGACAGTGGTAGAATTAAACGCCGCGCTTGTTATAAGAGCGAAAAATGAAAATATTAAATATTTAAATTGAAAATATAAACATTTCCTATCCTCGAGTGAGGATTGAACCCACAAGCTGTTTCGCGTTTACAGTCACATGCTTGTGCCTCTGCGCCACAACAGGTAATATATTATTTTAATATTATAATATGCTTGTTATGGCTTCACCAGTTAGACCGTATTTCTTTTATAAGTTCTCGTTAATTATTTCGTGAACGCAAGAAATGCTTGCATATTTACTGTGCATTTCTCTTTCAATTTATATGTATAAATGTAGGTCAAATTTAACCTTAGCCTTAAATCAAGCAAGGTCACTTTTGCAGCTAACTTATGATAAATATAAATTAACTGCCTTGCCTAATTGGAGGCCCGTCGTGGTGCAGCGGCACAAGTGTGTGACTGTAACCGACAGGTTCTGGGTTCGATCCCCAGTCGAAGAAATGAAATATTTAATATTTTCAATTTAAATATTTAATGTTTTATACCTTCGCTCTGGTAATAAGACAAAGCGCGGCGTTGACTTCCGCCACTCAACACACAATGCCTCAAATTCGTCGGAAAGTGGGGAACCGAAGTGGAACGGATTGTCTTAACACTAGGTTCCCGGGTTCCCTCTGCCTACTGTGCCTTGTGCGGGATACATCGTGAAGCTAGAACTTAATTTTCAAAGCAACCCTTAAGTCTTCAGTATAATTAATTTATTTTTGACCGGGATTACTCTATATACTCTATATGAAAGGTAGCATTGAGAAAACTTAACGGACCTTCGTTACAAAAACGAAGATATTAAAATATTATACATATATTTAATTTTCTCGATTGAGGATCGAACCTACAACCTGTCGCCTTTACAGTTGCATGCTTGTGCCCTTGTGTCTTGTGTAATTAACAAATAATAATATTAAAAAAACGCACATTTTATTATGAAATATAATTTACGTATAAATAGGTTTAAAGGCATTTAATTATATATAATAATCACTTATGACACAATAATATTTGCATAATTTATTAGATTTCAGTACAAATGGTATGTGGATGTGTAGAATAAAAAATTTTTAATATATGAAAGAATTTTTTTTTTATTATCTTACAGACCGCGTTTGAACTCAGTACCTGGTAAAATTTTGAAGAAAGCGGGATTCGAATCCGCACTTGACGTCCATCCAAGATTCCAACAAACATTGCAATATAAAGTTATAGGTATACATAATAATGCGTAATACACATAACTACATCGTAAAATATTATTATACCTAAAACAAAGTGGTGTTCAACGCGTAGGAGGGTATTGTCTGCATTCATGTTTTACATTGATTTGACATTGGCAATGATAAAATCGCGCATTAATTTTGCTAAGGTGGCTATTTTAATAAAGCAATCTGCTTTTTAGATCATTTAGTTACTTTTAAATTAATTTGTTATCAAGGGCACAACTGTGCGACTTGTAAACGCGACTTGTTGTGGTTTCGATCTATACTCGAAGAAATGAAATATTTCATATTTTCATTTCTTTACTCTGTATAACGAGGTCTCTGGGGAAACAAAGAGCGCCGAAGAGTCGTACGTAACGGAGTGTCTGTACACTAGGTTCCAGTACCTTCGCATGTACAGGAAACAGAGTAGAGCTAAAAAAAAATTCAAACTATTTTTATGCTCGCGGTTTCCACAAGGTTGTACTACGTTATATGCGTGAATTTTAAACTCTTATTTTACAGTATTCAAATTTATATTTAGAGGTACGTACAGAAAGCATTGGAAAACGATGTTACTTTACCCAATTTAAGATAACAAATAAATAGTATTATGAGTAAAAAATATGTATCGACATATAAAACTCAACTTTCTTTTATTGACAGCGTAGTTTATCGCACGAGAATATTTAAATATATTATAATTATCTAAATATTCTTTAAGCGCAATAGCGACATAGTCATATGTCCGTTAATATTGTGAGTTCGATTCCCAGTAGAGATAATTTTCAAATTAAGAAAAGCAAAATTCGGCGTTGAGTTACGCCATCTTATTAAAAGAAGTTAATGATGCATACCTTTGTAGGTATAAAAGAGTACTATATGATAGTTCAAACATTATCTACAAAAGCCTTACATCGATTTCTACCGAAAATAGATATTTAGACAATAGTCCCGTTCGTTATAATAAAATGATAGTAACTTTCACATATAACTTAATTTTTATAAATATGATCGGCCATTGCGGCGTGATGCAGGAGCAGAATCGCGACAGCATTGGATTCGGCTCCCAATTGGACATATAAAATATTTGATATTTTCATTTTTTCGCTTTGGAAGGGTAGCCCTGTTCAAGTGTGGCATTGAATTCCGATATTGAACTATGTCTCAGCGGAAAGGGAACGTTGTGTCTTAGCACTAGGTTCCCAGGTTCCTTCTGCCTACTCAGTGGAGTACACTCTTATTTACTTTAATAAACATCTCCTATATTTTTTTTAATGTATGTTGCATGTGCAGGCAGTTAGCAGCAGTTGCAGTTATTTATTATCAGTATAGATTTTATAGCTCACACTGTATCTCGCACATGGTAATGTGCGTAGTAATCATAGGAGATGTTTATTAATTTAACTGGGCCCAAAATAATAATATATTTTTTGTCTGTTTGTCTGTGCGTTTGTACACCCAAATAACGAATAATATTTACTATAAACTATAATGAATATTTATTTCTGTTGACAAATACAAAATGCAAGTATTTGCTAATAAATTCATATATATATATATAGTGTTATTGTATGTAATACGAAAGTGTAATAACAAAAGTTAAAAACATATTTTATAATTGAATATATTATAAACCTGTGGGAACCTAAGGTTAACATTAATTAATAATTAAGGTTAACATTAACACTCCGTTCCGCTTCCCACTTTTCGCTGAATTAAAGGCATTGAGTGACGACGCCGCGTTTTGACTTCATATTATAGCGAAGAAATGCAAAATATTTAATAATTAATTTCACTTGACGCTGTATCCCGCACGTGGCAGGGTAGGCAGAGGGAACTTGGGAACCTAGTCTTAGTGTGAAATTTCCTCGGAATCAAACCCACAACATACCGCATTTCATACTATGCGCTTTTGTTACTGCGCCACGAGTCTTCGAATAAAATATTTTATTTACGCTGCTCTTTGCCTTGTTACCAGAGCGAAATATGTAGTAATAAATATTTAATTCCCTCCAGTGGATATCGAACCCACGACCTGTTGCGTTTACAGTCACACGCTTTTGGAAATCGACACGCCTCAAAATAAATACATTTCGTTACATCATTTCGTTTACAAAAATACAGATTTAAATTTAAAAAAAATTATAAAAACATACCCGTATATATCTTTCCAAGGCTGGTGAAATCTCTTCATTTACTTCCTGCGATGAATCTTTTTCAAAAGGCACATTGTTTTCAGAGAAGGCCCTTTGTCTATTAAAAGTCACTCTCTTTCCAGTCTTATCTACATTCTCTTTTTCGTCCGCATCCTGAAAATTGTCTTACTTTAGAAAAAAATCGTATCACGCTGTATCCCGCATATAGCAGGTTAGACAAAGTTCCCACTAAACTATTCAATTTCAGATACATTTATGTGAAAATGAAATTGATTCACTTTCCCTTGTGGCAATTCAATTTATCGTCGCGTTTACAGTCGCTTTTAAACTGCACGAGGCAGGGTAGGCAGAGGGAACCCGGGAACCTAGTGTCAAGACACTCCGTTCCACTTTCGTTCCCCACTTTCCGCCGAATTTGAGCCATTGCGTGTTGAGTGGCGGAACTCAACGCCGCGCTTTGCCTTATTACTAAAGCGAAGAAATGAAACATTAAATATTTAAATTGAAAATATTGGGGATACAACCCAGAAATACTGGAGATCGAACCCAGAACCTATCGGTTACAGTCACACGCTTGTGCCGTTGCGCCACGACAGGCCTCAACTGATTTGAGTACGTGTTTATATTCAAAAGCTTTATTCATTGTGGTTCTTAGTTTCTTTTGTTTTATGAAAATCAGATTAGGAGTTCAAGACCTACAAGCACTTTGTCAAGAAGAGCTCTTGCTTTTTTTTTTAGCTTCACGCTGTATCCCGTACAAGGCTAGGCAGAGGGAACCGGGCACCTAGTGTTAAGATACTCCGTTCGACTTCCGTTCCCCACTTTCCGCCGAATCTGAGGCATTGCGTGTTGGCGAAACTCAACTCCGCGCTTTTTGCCTTATTCCAGAGCGAAGAAATGAAACATTAAATATTTTAAATTGAAAATATTAAATATTTCATTTCCTCGACTCGGGATCGAACCCAGAACCTGTCGGTTACAGCCACACGTTTATGCCGCTGCGCCACGACAGGCCTCAGGCTTTTTCGTTTGTATATTAAATTTCAAATTTAGTTTATTTTATGTACACGCTGTAACCGCGTATATAGTAGAGAAGGCAAAGTGAATTTAGACATTACATTTCCGACCCATCGCCTAGTGTTCGAGATACTGCGTGTAGAGTGACGTGAGTAAGATAAAACGACGTTGTACGCCGCGTTTTGTCTTACTATAACAGCAAGGTAATACAAATATTGAATTATTAATTTCCCTAAGTAGGAATCAAAGCTACAACCAGCGCATAAGACTTCACACGCTGTGTCACTGCGCCATGACGGCCTCAAGCATCTAGAATGCAAACTATGTAGTGAAAAAATTAGGAAGGGTCACAACTAACAGTAACAAATGGAAGATATTAGAAAAGACCGATGCAGAGGATGGAGTAACGGCCTAAATGCAGAAAATTAGTCTATTTATTAATAAAATATTACTTATGGCATGTACTTGGTTGGCTGAATAGTACAGAATGTATATAATAAAAAAAATATTAAGTCTTTGTATCAAAATTTATATCCTCAAAATATTATATTATTTAACCATTTCCATTACAAGTGAAATATACAATACTATCATATCACATATTTAAGTGGTTATAAATAACAAAGAAGTAACCTTAATAGCTAAATCAATGTGATTTGACATTTTCATGTTTACTTTCAATAAATATTATATTATAAGAAGGTTATTGAGAGGCAGCGGTGCACTATCTTGCTGAAAAAATGATAGTTGAAGGTTTGATTCCCATTTGGGGGATTAAATTATTTTAATATCTTTATTCAGGTAA
>DWMZ01002015.1:0-14879 GCA_018249855.1 Eueides tales michaeli | reverse complement strand
ATATATATTTATATATATATATATATATATATATATATATATACATATATATATATATATATATATATATATATATATATATATATATATATATTTTTTTTTTTAAGGTATATTTTTTGCTTATATAGCGTAAGAGTCTGTGTAAGTAATCTATTGCATTTATCTTTCTAATATTCTGTGATTGTGAAAAATAAAGATCAAAATACAAATATCTTGAAAATAATATTAAATTTTAACGAGGTCAACAAAATTGTTCACTAAAATAGATCTTTTTTATTCTAATCAAACCTACTCAAGAAATAATTCTTCTTGAATTATTTTCACAAAAAACGCTTAAGTTACAATAGTTTCATTTTATGAATTATAAGAATGTTTGCTAAAAATAATAATTGCTAAAAATTTTATATAAAAATAAATATAGTAACAAAATTATTTTTTACAACATCATTATTTAGTAAGATAATTTAAATAGCAATAATTAATAACCAACTAATACTGATTTTGATAACTCGTCCAAGACCGCGCCCCTCCGACGGATTCATAGAAGCGTGATTTAAAATCCCGCTACGTTAAAAATGTTGTTCTTTTCTAAATAACTATTTTTCTTCCTAAGAGTGGATTAACGCTTTAAAAATAGTAAAAATTATAACCACTATTTAAGGTTTAACGATCTGAAAACTTAACCTCAGCTTCAGGTGACTACAAGAGCGTAACTTTTTAGTTTTTAAAAACTAAAAAGTTACGCTCTTGTAAAAAGTTATTGTCTTAAAAGCGTAACTTTTTAATTAGTTTATAAAATGTGACTCAACAACTTCTGAACTACTCTTAAAGCTATTCCGTTGGTTTGACGATACACTCTTTAACAAAAGTCGCAAGAAATTGGATATTTAAAGAGCCTAACGTGAGGACTGATTTATGTGCGAAATTCCTTAAGCAAGTTAAACTCAATTTTCCAGTTAAATAATCTACAAATCTCATTCAATTTACTTGTGAAGCAAATTATCTAATAACTTTCGTTTGTTTTGTAATATTGCTATTGAGGTCTGTTATGGTGGAGGAATGAAACAGTACAAATGTAAAAATACGACAGGTTGTGGGTTCGATCCCACTCGAAGAAATGAAATATTTAATATTTTCATTTCTTTGTTCTGATCACGAGACAACGTGCGGCGCTAAGTGCCGTCGCTACCGAAAATGGAAAATGAAACGGAGCATTTTAATACCGGTTCGTCTGTTCAAAATACAGAGTGAAGCTGAAAAAAAATATTGCTAAAAAGTAACTAAACAGTATTTTTGCTCTGTAAATCACCAAAATCCATAAGTCTAGTATTACCGAGCGTCAGCGTTTAAAATGCCCTTTCATAAAAGTAGGCTTTTAAAATAGGTCATACAGAAAGCATTTGGATAGGAATTTGGTTGAAAGCTAATCTGGTTTATGGGCAATAATATTTGAATATTAAATATATATTTCATCATTCGATTTCGCTGACTCTGTGGGGGGTTTTCTTTTTAATACATTCATTTGTTAAAGTTTTATGCTTTATTTTTCGCGTACAAGTTTTTTAATAAATAATTTCTGTTATCATTTTCATATTAACACCATTATTATATTACGGAACAAACCGGAGTGTTTTCACTCTAGGTTCTCAAGTTCTCTCTGCCGAAATGCTGAAGCAATGCATAAATTATTTTATATTATATCAGCAAAAGCGATACTAGCGGTAGATAATAAATCAGGTATCTTTATATAGCTACAAATATACCCTAATATATCTACTAAGTACAATTAAAGAAACAACACGTTCAAATAATATGAGCACGTGCGTTCAAAGTAGTACACAGAGCAAAAGGCACTTTAGATTAAACGTAATTTCCCATTTCAATGTGAGATTTTCAACGAATCTGACGTTGAAGTGACAAGACGTTGTAGAGTTAATTGTTGTTCTTTTCCAAAGTAACGTCCTCAGGAACAAATGAATATCTTCACTGCTTCATTTCATATACTCATAGAATATAATAGCTATTGTACGAGAACTATGAAAGATATATTAATAAAATAAAATTTTGCTAAACAATAAATAACTTAAAAAATATCATAGTAGCCATAGTAGCTCTTTGTCGACTTGGTTGTTTTGGTTTTATATATTATTTTTCTTTAAATTTAGTACTATGAAGCAGCAATATGTGCCATATATTTTTTTATATTATACTTCATGTTGCAAAATATAAAACAATGTATGTAAGAGCAAACCTTATAGAAAATATTCGTGTTCACAAAATTAATGACATATGTAATTAGTTTCCCCACATAATTGATTAAATGTTTAAAAATAAAGAATAAATTAACATTATTAAACATAAAAAACAAATGAAAATATACACAAAATATCATCTTTGTCAAAGATGCATATTATATTAGAGAAGTAATAAATGTAACTATTTTTTATTTATATTTTATAGAGAACGTAGCGAGTTGAAGCAAATGAAATAGGTGTAAGTTATATCGATGGTTTAATTAAAGTATAAAATTAATTGGAGTGAGCACAACAACCCGCTGCTTGTTATAGGAAATTAAAATTTTACGATGTAATAATTTATTTTTACATCGTAAAATTTTAATCTCCTATTTAATCTATTTTCTAGAATATTTATTCTGGTTTAACTGCTGAAAGAAACGTCCATCGGTGTTATAAGTTTAACGTGTCTTCCCGTGTGTTTCTGTATATGGTATCGTACCTCCCAAACGAGTGAAGTCACTTTGAACTTGTTTTAGAACTGAAAAATTCTTTAGCAATGTCTATAAAATGAAAAGCGGCAGTAAAAAAAGACAGGCAGATAAATTCACAGATTTAACATGGAAGAAACTGAGATAGAAAGTTATTATACAGTATTTCTTATGTTCGTGGTTCTCTCTGTGCTCTGCTTCATACTTGCTTCGCTTATGTTTTTCAAGACAATATTTTTGGAACTTTCATTTTTATCACGTATGAATTGCACATATGTTCTTTTTATTTCAAAGGTGGCTTTTACCCTTGAACATTCGTAAACATGTTTTAAGAAAATATGTTCAGACTTTTGAAAACCATCACCTGTCTCCAAGTTTATCTGATTCTTTTATTTTTGGATTAAATAAAAATAAAAATTAATACTTTAAATTCACAAATGTTATTAAATTGGCACTTTATAAACCATAAGTTTCCGTTACAGTGCTAAACATAATTCTCATAAATAAGTATTGAAATTCGGTAGAGACCCATACTCTTCATTCAATAAATAAAAAAATATATAGGATTATATTTTATGCCATTTAATGTATAAAATATATAAAAAATATACAACAGAAACAAACGAAAAACCTTGATATCAAGGTTTCAAGGTTTTTTGTATATACAAAAAATATATAGAACGGCTCAATATTATGAAACGGTCCACTGAAAATTTTCAAATGTTCAATATTAAAAACTACGTATGTAATATTTGAAGTTGCTACCACTGTAGAAATATATTTTTAAAGTGTATATTATTTTATGGAACAATGTAAGCTATTATCCATCCGACCTACCAACATGCTTCCATTACTGTACCCTATAAATGACCAATATTGATAAAAAGACAAGAGACAAATTATAGACTAACAATATTGTTATAAAGGAATTAAGTTTATATAAGCCATGTGCACTTTTAGATTTAGTGAACGTTAGATTACCTATTCCTTGCAGTGGAAAATTAATATTAAAAATATGATAACAGTTTATTGTACACCCAATAACGGTAACAGAAGTTAAGTAAAGAAATGCAATAAAGTAACAAAAGGCGGCGTTATTGCTTAAATTGTTCTTCCAGAAAACCTTATGACAAAGGAAAAATTGAAATTGGAACAAGATGCGTGTACAAATATAAATAATACGTAGGTGAGAATATAATATGATATTATATTCTCACCTACGTATGATAATTATGTACGAACATAACTTAGCTTTTACAGTGTAAATATATTTAAAGCTGTTTTATCTTAACTGTTACTTCTTTAATATTACAAATTAACTGTTTTCTTGCTTTTCGTTCTTCTAATTAAAGGTAAACACGTAAACTCGTAACGAACATCGATATTTATGATACAGTCTTTACTCAATCAGTAACCATACCAAGTAGAATCATGACCTTTTACTTTACGACTTGTAAGATAATATAAAATGTAGTATAGGCTACCAACTATTTCCTAGATGGATGAGCAGTCGTATAGTAAATAGCAGACGCACACAAAAAATAACTCTTATTTCTACTTACATATACAAAAAATCAACCGTCACAATATTTATAAAACCGGTCAAATGTGAGTCGGACTCAACCTACGAGGCGTCTGTACCAATTTCAGGATTGTAGGCCAAGTAGAACTTATAAAAGTTGACAAGCCTTAAGTTTACGTACGTTCTCGTTGCAAACCTTCATAATTTTAGAACTACCAATTTAGCTAATTTAAAGCTTTTTCATCGCTGTGGTTCTTAACTGTGTTTTATCACTCACTCACTCGGCTTCACACTGTATTCCTCACATGGTAATGTAGGCAGAGGGAACTTCGAAACCTAGTGTTAAGACACTCCGTTCCGTTCCCCACTATCTGCCAAATTTCAGGTATTGCGTGTTGAGTATGTTGTATGAAAACCGGAATTAGCAGCTTAAAAACGACAAGCACTTTGACATGATAAGATAGTGCTTTCTTGCATGGAGAGATTTTCAAATTTTATTTGTGGTTTTTGTAGCTAACTGTAACTGTATCCTACACGTATTGTTGTTGTTGGTGCCTATTAAGACAACGTTCCATATTTTCTACCGGATTGTCGATGCATTGCGTATTGCAAAAACACAACTACAAATACAAGTCAGTATTGAGTTTTGTCGATGTTTTTTTTTATTTCTTATTTATATTGTAAGTACTTAACTTTCATAAAGACTTTACATGATTACGCGCGCAAAATTAATTTCATGCAAAATGCAACGACTCCACACACTCTTGGGAAGATCTTACAGTTCTTCGTTTTGCCCTCTTTATATACGGAACCCTAAAAAATAAAACATTATTTTAACAACTATAAATAATAAATATGTATGCAATAAATAATTTTACAAACATATAAAATGAAAATCAAACTGTTTGTCTTTTATAACTTAACAAAATTTAAATTGAAAAATAAATTGAAAGTTTTCTGTCAGTTTGTTGTCAGATTTATGTTATTTCAGGGAAGCCTCATTAATTGCTCTGCAACGCGTGTTGCATATTTATTTTATTTGATTTTACGTGTGCTTAATTTAGAACTGTAACACTGTAGTTTTGTAGCTTAAGCTGTAACCGCACATAGCAACATAGACAGAGTGAGTCTAGGAGCCTAGTGTTAAAATACTCCGTTCTCACTATTACACTTTCACTTTCCAACTTTCCGCCGATTTCTAAAGACATTACGTGTTGAGAGATTGAATTCACCTCCGCACTTTACCTCGTTACCAGAGCGAGAAATTAAAAATATTAAATATTTTACCCCTCGAGTGAGAATAGAACCCATCACCGTCACTTAACACGCTGGTATCCCCGTACCACAACGTACCGTAACGTTATGGTACGTTGTGGTATGGAGCATCAGTAATGGCATATATATTTTTATAAAATAATATTGCTTACATACGCCTGGCATATCGAAATGTATGTATTTATTACTAGCGACGCTAGACGCGACCGCCTACGAATTCGCCGGAATGATTGAATTACACTATTTTCTTTTACTAACCTCAATTACTTTTTTTATTCTAAAATGTAATTTCAATTTCATTCAAGATTTAAATAATACCAAAACTAAACATTAAGGAAAGGTTGCCAAAATATAATAGTGAAAACTGCACTTAAATCTGAGTAGCCGTTTCTGAGGTTAGCGCGTACAAAAGCCACAAACAAGCAGATAAAAAAATAAAAATCAGTACTTTGGAACCTATTACATTATTAACGTAAACCGTTATAAGATGTTGTGTAAAATATCTTTCATGTACAGAAAGTGAGCAGTTAAAAATTTATTAAAAACAAAAACATTTACGAATCTCTTAGGTTTATAGGACTTTCTAAGAACTTTTTTAAAAGTAACATTGCCTTTACTCTTGTCACATTTCGAAGACAATCAACAGATATATACATATCCTTTGCATTGATCATTTCTATTATTTTTATAGAATATACCATGAATATGGAAGGATATTATTACAAAAGTACTGTCATCCTGTAAATAAGTTATTGCTTTGAAGTAAAATCCTGTCCAATACTCTCTCTCTCTATGTTGTGGATTCCAAAAGATCTACTAAAAAACTTTGGGATTTGGAACGCTGACACTCAGTAATACTCGTCCACGGATTCCGAAAGCGGTACACGTGTTACATTAAGAGCAAAACTTCTTTTAGTTTATCCTTACTGAAAACTTCCTGGTTTAATGGATTAGGGGATCATCAGGCCATTTTGTCTATAAATAAATTGGTCGTGATTTGTCTTATCACATTTTTAAATTTTTATTTTCTTGAGTGTTGTTTTTTTAGTGTAGCATTTAGTAAATACTTTATCCGTTATAAATAAATTAAAGGCCGTACGTAGCGGATGGACACAAGCGTGACTTGAAACGGGACAGGTTGCGGATTGATTGATTTATTATGATTTCATCTCTTTTGTAATAAAGAAAGGCGCGGCATTGAGTTCCTCAACTCAACACGCAATGCCTTGAATTTGACGGAGAGTGAGGAATAGAAAGAGAACAGAATCAGTGCTAGGTTTCTAAGTTCCATCTGCCTATCATGTGTGAGATACAGCGAGGACTTGAAAAAGAATAAAATATTTTCTTTTGAAAATTGAAAACACCCTTGGTTGCTTTTTTAACTTATTTACTAAGTTGTACTTATATTTTTTCTATGTTCTAAATATTTAGGCTGTTATTTTTTTTTGTAAAATCTGGCTAATTTCCGTGAGGGTTTTTCAGACTCTATACACTATTTTCCATGTTTATAAATAATAACCATTCTAAAATTACATCCCATATCTTAATCTTAAATAACGTAAAAGTATTAGGGAAAAAGAGTGTCTCGCAGAATATATTCAGCTTATCCGATATTTTTAAATATTGTCACTTTTACCGAAGTCATCATCCGAGCGTTCGAACTCGATTAGTGGCAGGCGATATGGCGTAGAGCCAACTTCTTAGAGACATTTGTAATCTTATCAGTCTAGTTCACGTTTACGCCACATTACTCATTAAATATATCTACTAAGTCTGGAGGAATATTACCTAAATTTTGGGGTATTCTTAGATAACTTAAATCTCTATCACATATATAGCAGGGTAAACAATATGTCATAATGTCAAGACAACTAAAATTTTATCTCAGCTTCACGTCGGCAGAGAAGAGAAATGAGAGAAATTGGGAACCTAGTGTTAAGATACTCCGTTCCATCCCCACTTTCCGCACAATTCGAGGCATTGCGTGTATGTGCCAAAACTCCACGCCGCCTTTTGCCTTGTTACCATAGCTAAAAAATGAAAACATTAAATATTTAAATTTAAAAATACTAAATATTTCATTTCATGAGTGGGGATCGAACTCACATCCTGTTGAATTTAAGTCATAATTGTGGCGCTTCTGTCTTATATTTTTTACATTATCTGACTAAGCTTTATATTGTATACGTACGCCATATTCTATATACGTATATAAAAAATATAAGATGTTTCTCGCGGGCTTTTCGGCAATTCTATCTTCGCTTTTATAAAAAGAATGTGATTTTTCTTGATTTCGTATTATCTATACGTCAGCATATTACACTAAAGATTCAATAAATATTCACAATAAGAACAAGCGGCAAATCGATATTCGAATATCTAATTTGTTTGATTTTCTTCATTTCTCCTGTTGTAAACATAGCTATACAAATTATATTTATTTTGAAGCCAGCAGCGTGTGACTGTAACCACGACGGTTGTTGGTTCGATTCCCACTTGATTGAAAAAAATGTTGTATATTTTCGTTGTAACATCATGACAAAATGCGGTGTTGAGTTCCGTTACTCAAAACGTCTCGGAAATTTAGCAAAAAGTGTGGAAAAGAGGTTTCTTGCCACAGCCCCTTGTCTACCCTGCTTTATATGCGGAATACGGTTGAATCTATAATAAATAAGACGAAATAATATTACGATTTTAATGTTTAATAATTATAGATTAGATAATCACATAAAGTTATATTAGTTTTACTAGCCGACCGCTTTTACTTAGGCTACTTTTTTTAAAAAATATATTGTAGGTTCCCCCATTTTCCTCATTCGGCGTTGAGTTCCGCCACTCTATACGCAAAATGCTATATAGCTAATAAGACGTTATTTACTTTTAAATGCTTAAAGTTTCAAGTTTCCAGTAATTCATGATATTTTATAGTATAAAACGAAAAGGCTTATCCTCACCAATCAATGCATCTACTGAAATAAAATAAACGTTGCTTCCACCTACTTCAGCTCCAAGCCATTAAACAAAGTAACAGTATCGTATAATCAAAAGATATTGGCTCTTGAATCGTGTTAAAACAACCTACCGAAGATTGATCTCGCAAAGGCTCCCCTCAGAAAGCAATCAACGTATTAAATCTTTCAAAGCTTTTCGATCACATCGTCCACGTCAGTTTTCACTATCAACGTCGGCTTTTGAATGAGAGATGTTTAAAATATGAATTGGAAGATCTATTTTATTGTTTTCTTTATATATTTATGCTTTATTGTAGTAGTTAATATAAAATTAGTAAGAGTCAATTTGTAAGCAGCATTTAAACCTGACAAATGCCTGTCTGACGCAGTGGCACAAGGGTGAAACTGTAAACACAACGGACGACAACGCAACTTATTAGACGTTCCTGTTTTTTTTTTATTTTCCTCGCCCGTCGTTGAGTTCCGCCGCTCAATACGCAATACTTCCACAATTCAGCGAAAAGTGGTCAACGGAAATAGTAAACCATTTATTGAAATTTATAAGAAAAAATAAAATTTACTATTGTAAATCAAATTATTTAATGTGTATATAGGGCGTTTATTTTTCTGCACATTTAAGCCATTAGTTACCTAATATGTGTAATGCTTGCTGTGCTGCACATACAGACTACGTTTAATAGTCAATGATGTGTAAAACGTTGGTTTGCGTAAATAAAATCTATACTTTTAATAAATCTGTGATTGATCACTGCCAGTACACGGGAGATATATTTAAAAAATTCCTATAGGTGACATTTATTAATGTAACAAAGTAATTTTAAAATGTTTGTCTGTGCGTTTGTACGCGCTGAAACGGCTTACCATATTTAAATATAGTTATTATTATTATGTTTTGACAATCTTCCTTCAACATGTAGTGTTTGTTTTATTTAAATCAATAAATAAATAAAAAGTTACGACTATTTAAAATATTTAGTTGGGATGAATTGATACAATTTATATATTTAGTTTGAATTATAGTTTTCAATGTATATATGTATATTGTCTTAAAATTGATAATTCTATTAGCAAAAGAAAGTCTTACGATACTTTGTATAAAAATAATACTTTGGCAGAAATTATTGTTTGTTAGAAAATAACAAAATATATAGCTTATTAGATTTTTTGTATATTACATAAATATTCATATAGTTGAAGCAGGCGAAGCCGAGCAGGTCCTCTAATATCTCATAAAACTTTGTTTTGAATGAAAACTGTATATATTTATATAACACAATATTTGATATTAAGTGAAATAGATTTATTCACGTCAAAAACAACTAATTGGACGCTCTGCGAAGATGTATCGGCACGTACTTAAATAGACATATGGCCATATAATAAAGAACTTGAAACGGCACTTGGAACACTGCCCGTGAACAAACTAGTAAGTAAGTATTGAAATTCATTCTGAATGTAAGCCTTTATAAAAATTCCAGTTCAAAACTTATTGTAAGTGCGCCACAGTGAAAGAAGAGTAGGAAACTATAGAATTGTATTGTATTGACTGCTACAAAGAATCAACTTCTACACGACACGACAAACTCGCGACAAATTTAGGTATTGAATTCACATCGTTTAGGAAGGTACTCTCTGTTAAATAGCTATCGCACTATTATTATAACCATTAGCTAATAGAACTTCAACATATAACCGTTTCTTTACGCCGTTCAAAACAATGTTGACACTGATTTAAGTCTATGTATAGTCTAAATTAACAATTGTAAAGTAAACTATCAATATATTTTTTAAAATTAACAAAAAGTTGAAACAAGAATTCGTATCTCTCTTCATATACAATCAATACGTCAATTTCGCCAATACTTTTAACTGATTCTTTTACCATTATTAGATTGTTAAATAATAGCGTTACTCGTACCTCACTAATATCACATTCAACTAGGCATATTACAGTTGCGTAATGAGTTCCATCATTACGCAGCTGTAATACATATATATTATTATTAATAAAATAAATGTGTATACATTTTATATATTTTAGTTACTTTTAACATTAAATATATGTCTTTAATATATCAAATTAACATCGTATAAAATATTTGCGTAATGAAATCACAGAAATTATATATTCTATTAAAATTATCAAATGTTTCTTTTTAGCTTCAGGATGCAACCGGAATACTATGGTAGGCAGCCCTCCTATAATATAGTGTAAACACACTTCAATCTACAATGGTCGCCACTCAATATGCAAAAGAGACGCGCACGCGTCACTTCTGCATGTTGAACAATCACGATTTATTATCTTATCTTGTATTTAATAGTACAAACTTTATTCACCGCTTTTCTTTATGTGTTTTACGAAAATAGCTTTATATAATAATATAGTCGTTATATTCTACCATTTTATACTCATTTTAGTTATAGCGTTGATCGAAATATCGAAATAAAAGTCACGATTCAACTGAATTATAAATAATTGAAAGACAACGCAGAATTTCTTCTTTTACTTAAAACATATATAAAAGGCAATGAAATAAATTAATATAATAAACATATGAAAAAATAATTTTCACATGTAATTTGAATTTTACCTTGATTCAACTATAATAAAATATAATATAATAAAATAAAATTAAAATCATTCAAAAGTTTCATTACTTAATCTCCAATGTGCGCTGTAATCAATGTGCGGACACAGCTGGTAACTGTCAAGAGAAATTTATTAATCTATAAAGTAGGCTTCGCGTATGTTCATAATACCGGGCCCCGGTGCCCATCCACCATCCAAGAATTTAGATACATTGAAGAAAACAAAACATGAATTTAAAACTATACAAAACTAGAAGAGAAAATAACTAACGAAATTATTGCGTTTCTTTTCACTTTAAGCTTCACTCTGTATGCCGAAAATTATTGTTACTTATCTATATACCTATCTAGTACATCTTCACTAATTGAATTTCTTTATTTCCGGAGTAGGTTCAAATCTAGGATAGGTATTTTTTTTTAAATAATGCTTTCTTCATCCTGGCTGGAATCACAAAAATATAATTATTATCAAAATCAATAAATAACTTGCCGAGCAATAAATGTACATACATATAAAAAACATATAATAGATTTAATAATCTCCTTTGTTTCGTCGGTTAAAAATAAGCTACAAAATTGACATTTATATTATGTAACAAGTACATGTTACAATATAAAGTAGCTTACATCAACATAAGTTCCGAGACATTCGAAGTTAAGTCCTATATATGAGAATTCGGTTACGTTCCGGTTCGCTTGAAATAACTCTGCTTCTAAAGCTTTATCAGTGCTTGCAATGCAAAGACGGTGAACTCTTTGACATTTCCTTTTGAATGGTCTCAAATGTAAACAATATTGACATTATCATAGTGTCTTGCTTCACCTTTAGTTCGTTTTTTGCTTACTTGCAAAATTTCAAATAACTTAATTTAACTTAGCTTCACGTTATATCCCTAGCGGGGTAGGCAGAGAGAACTGAGTGCCAAACGCTAAGGTCTCGGCATACCTCTTTCGCCTCGTCCACGGTCATTAACCTCTTCAGACATGCCCTCCGGGGGGTCCTCATGCTTTTTACGTGACCTTCCTCTAGTATCGTAGATACTGTGTTTTCGAAGGTCAACCGAGGTCTCCCCCTCCCTCTCTTACCACTCACTTTTCCTTCATAGATCTTTTTTACCATTATCTCTTCACTCATTCGCTCGACGTGCCCAAACCAAAAAAAAATCAAATATATTTTGACTATTTTAATAGCAGATCTAACGCACGTCAAAAATAGTTGAATATTGTCTAGTTGAAGACATAATGATTGTGTGTACACGTCCAACTAACTTAGTAGTATAATATATATATTTTACTCGATCCAAATAGGCGCTGAGTAGTGTTGACAACATTAATGGTACATAATAATTTGGAATTTAAAATTATTTATAAATGTACGTAAATAAGTATTTTTTTCTTATTCACATCATTCAGTTGCATCCTGAAAATAGGAGGGTAGGCAGAGGAATTCTCAGGATCTAATATAAAGACATTCAGATCACATTAAGATATTTCCGTTCCCCACTTTAATTTAAGTGGTATTGAAATTGTAAAGAAGTTCTTAAATAACACATACTTTTTTTCCAATAAACTTTATAAATTTCAATAATACATAAACCAAATTCTTAATCAAAATTAAAATTTTACGCTTTCCACGTAATGTACTTGGGGCAAATATTATCTCGTCTCCCGCAGCTCGTGCTGATCGTGCTTACTATGCGTGGAGCGGTATATTTGCCGATCTTATCGTATAATTAACGTAGCCAGCTAAGTTGAAAGGGTTAAACAAACCTCCCACATTGCCCTTTTATTATAAAAATAGCACATTTTGCATGTAAGTTACTTATATAATTATATAACTTTGTACTCTAAGTAACTCTTTATGTTGAAATATTTAAGGCTTGTTTTTATTTACCCAAAATCACCTTATAATCTTTAAATTTGTTCGATGATTATGGGTTCCATTTACTCTACTTGTTATTTATTTGCGTTTATAGAAACGAATAATTAAGTTCTGATACTAAACTCTTATGTTTCGCTTTGTTTTTGCCTACTCTGCTATACACTGCTAAGAACGAAAAAGCGTGTATTTTTTTAATATGAATACAAGTGATTCATAAAAGAGAGGTAAGTTTTAAGCTGTCCATAGACATACATATTATATTTCTTTTAGCTTCACGCTATGTCCTATACATGTCAAGTTAGGCAGAGAGAACTTCGGAAATGTAATGTTAAGACTCTCCGTTTTCATTAAGACGCTTCTCTGTTTTTTAATTAATAGATATAAAAAAAAATATGAGATGTACTGATTGTTTAATATTAGTTTTCTTATTTTCCATCAGTCATCTGATGAAGAGCATACTTGTATGAAATAAGTCGATCGAGAACGAAATAATGAGGTCCGGCTCTACAATATATGTAATGTCTTTATATTACGTAAATCCCCGTTCCACATTATTTTCGGAACGTAAGCTTGATTTGTCATAACCCTAATATTTGGGTAGAGTTTTACAAACATATTTTTTCAAATATTTATATTACAAAAGTTGAAGTCTTATATTACATAGTGATTTAGCCGGAACTTGCTAGGTCGAACATTTATATTAATAATGCCTACACTCATTTTTATATTTTCTTTAGACAACCTGTAGTAATGTGCCTAAACGTAGCTTACAAATATTATTTACTTGTCTA
The DNA here is from genome assembly GCA_018249855.1 of Eueides tales michaeli. Classification (NCBI taxonomy): domain Eukaryota; kingdom Metazoa; phylum Arthropoda; class Insecta; order Lepidoptera; family Nymphalidae; genus Eueides; species Eueides tales. The sequence continues at coordinate 1,120 of DWMZ01002015.1, read as the reverse complement.
TGTGGCAGTGAAATATTTTATCCTGCACACAACAATACTTTTCAATCAATTAAAAAATAACGTGACACTTTCTCCGTAGAGAACATGGAACCCACAACTGATCGATTTTATAGTCAAACCCAGAGATTGACACATTACGCCAATTTATATGTATTACTAATTGCGCGCAAAACATCTTAGTCCCATATAATTTTTTTCATATATAAATAGACCAGTATGTTTTCTACTACAATAAACAATGAATAAAATCGTATAAAAGATTCTTTAATAACTATTATAAAACAATAATTTGAGCTCTTTTATGTTTAATATAAAAATATGTTAAATTGTAATTTAAAATGATTATTTCAAAATATATTTTCAGTGCTCTGTTCTCAATGAACGAGCATCTTAAAAGATTAATTTATATATAAACTTAAGTCATATGGCAAAATTAATAGTATTTTTTTTTATAGTGCTGTAGTTATCAAAAAAATTATAATAAAAAATACTTAATACGGTCTTTAGTAAATTATAATAGAAAGTAGATTTCAACAATGGCTATGTAAGTAACTGTATTGCATTCATTAATGCCTATCTCCATATTGCGATTGTAAAATTAACCAAAACTAATTGTGTATTATTTTTTATTTTTTAGCTTCACGCTGTATCCTGCACGAGGTGGGGTAGGCAGAGGGAACCCGGGAACCTAGTGTTAAGTCACTCCGTTTCACTTGCGTTCCCCACTTTCCGCCGAATTTGAGGCATTGCATGTTGAGTGGCGGAACTCAACGCCGCGCTTTGCCTTGATACCAGAGCGAAGAAATGAAACATTAAATATTTAAATTGAAAATATTTAATATTTAAGTTCCTCGACTGGGGATCGAACCCAGTACCGGTCGGTTACAGTCACACGCTTGTGCCGCTGCGCCACGACAGGCCTCAAATTGTTTTTGTTAAGATAAACATTAAAACAAAAATAAATACACTAAATATAGACTGACAGCGAATGGTTGCGAGTTGCCCAAATCGGAATGTTTGGCGCTGCGCTGTACGAAGGAAGCCAACTTTCAAAATGGCGATGGCTGAAAAATTTATTTATATAGGAATACAAAAACGCAAGTTGAGGCCTATCGTGGCG
>DWMZ01002014.1:0-14885 GCA_018249855.1 Eueides tales michaeli | reverse complement strand
AAAACATAATTTTAAATGTATAAACATATTTCAATAAAATTTCCTGTAATTTGGGTTGCAATTAACATTTACATATAATATCACTCAAATCCCTTCCGGTTCAAATAAGGACGTCATTAAAATAATTCTACTGGGAAACACCCGCAAAACTCGAAACTTTTGTCAGACGATTAAACTGTAACGTTTTACACGTTCAAACTTGAAATATTGATATTCATGTTATAGAGCGAAAGTAATATATTAGAGAAGTTGAAAGAATTACCTAATTAATTTTATTTACAGATGATTAAGCGCCCCAAGGGGCTTATAAAATAAAAATTTTGAGCGTATATTTAGTATTTTTGGTATAATTTTTAACGTCTATATTTTTTTCTAGCTTCATGTAAAATATTGACAATATATTTCAACGATACATATACCTACGTATACTTACAATCAAATTATTGTATTTTTACCATTATTTATTTATTTTCTAAATTTATCTTATTTTATAGTGAAGTAATCCATTAGCTACTAACTATATCCAATAGATACATAAATAGAACAATTTCAAATATGCTAAATATCTTTAATATCTTTTAATTTTGAAAATAGAACGTCAGACGTAATATTCAGGGTAAAGTGGATAAATACCACACGAGAAGGAAAGCGAGTACATAATGAGCTCTCGCTATATGCGACTGCTGGATGAGATGAAATTGTAGCAAATATACACCATTATGCATTTTGAAGTCAGAAAACTGCACACTATACGTAATTAAATTACGCCAACAATTCGGTACAGATGTTTTTTTATTATATTAAATCATATTCAGTTTTAATTTCGAGATATCAGGTTTAGGTTTAAAGCAATTTTATAATGATTATATTAGATATTTCGTGTGCATTGTCTAAAAAGAAAATTGCATTACACAGATATAATGCTCTTTTTTAACTTCAAGCTTTTGTAGCTTCAAGCTACAAAAATAACCTAATTTTATTTGATTTTTGTTCTTCGATTTTGCCTGATGTCGAGCCATTGCATAGCTGAGTTACGCTGCTCACAGCAGTGTAACTCTGCTCCACACTTTATCTAACCACATCAGAGAAATTCTCATTTGCTTTATATAAGAGTCGAAAAAACAACTAATGATTTTATATTCTGATATCTTCCCACCAATAATTACAAGAGCTTCATAATATAAAAGGTTTTTTTTACCACAAAAACTTAAAAACAAAAATAACAAGCACGTAAAAGTACATGCTTTTTAATCATTAAAGTAAAATGTTTTCCTCGTTACATGATCTTTTTCCAATATTCTTTCAAATATCAATCATTAGGTCGAATTCTAATATATATTCCATGGTCAAAACGTAAAAGTAGGCATGATGCTATCGTTAAGCCTTTGGCTTCCAGCCAGCCACTTACTATGTTCGGCTGGCACTTAACAGAATATAATCGACATTGATAAAACTTGAAGCAATAGTTGAATTTTATTTATTTTAAGGTTCTCATATAAGCTTCCAGAGTAGCGTACTTGTAAAATAATTATATTCATTTCCATATGAAACGATTATTTATATATGAACTTTGTACATTCAAGATCAATAAGCTTTAAATCTAAGAAAATATTAAAAAAAATAGTTTCTTTTGCTATTTAAGCCGACGTTAAAAAGGGGTGGTTATCTGTATGATAGATGTATGTATGTATGATCTATTTAGGCTACCAAGCGCATGTGCTAAATTTCGTAACTACGTACATTTCATTTAGTACTTTTTAAATCTTACCTAATTATCCTCTTTTAATTTTCTACACTTATATTAACAATCAAATTTTCTCTCTGTATGTCGTTAAAGTCGATACAGTTTTAAAGATATAAATATTTGGAGGGACATAAATGTCCCTGTGTCATGGCTAAAACATGCTCTTATAAATCAAATATATATACAGTCGAAATAATGATCGCAAATTAAATATAAAATATATCAAGTTAAAGAGGATCAATTATACAATTTATAAAAAATATTAGTTATGTCTTAATTTGAGATAAAATCAAAATCAAAATACTCTTAATTCAATTAGGCTATTTATTACAAGCACTTTTGAATCATCAAGTTACATAGAAATGTCTGCAATGTCAGTCCTAAAGGAAGTTACCACAGGCTCAAAAGGCGGGTTTGCTGAAAAGAGCCTGTAAAAATCTCAACAGTTGCTCTTTAAAAATTATATTTAAAATTTTTCTAAATATAAATCAAACATTTTTCATGAAAAGGCTAAATATATAGCACATAAAATGTATAATAAAATTACAACACAAAAAAGTTTTTGCGTTAACTACGAATAAGGGTGAATCTTTGTCATTTTATTCTCATGGATTTGTTCTTTCTTTGTATTAACTAACTTTGCTTTTTCACCAGCTAGAGCTTAGAAACATAGCGTATAGATTACAGCTGCCAAAAATATGTTAATATTAGCATAATTTTGAAATTTAGAGTAAGAGGTAAATGTCTATAATTTCTTATTGCTCATAGTATGCCTGTTTTAATAAATATTTGTCCAATATTGATAATTTTTATTAATGATTGGTCCTCTCGTGGTAGGATATTAAATGGATTCTCAGCTTTCACTTGCGAGAATTTTCATAAGCATTCAGTGTTTACTTAGTCAATCTAGTTTCAGTCTAGAAAAGTGCGAAGGATTTCGTGATAGCCACGAGATGCGTCAAATTTTTTTTTTTAGCTTCACGCTATTTCCCGTTATAGTAGATAACCTAAGTTCTACGGGCCTTTCACACTTCGCGTCTATGGTTGAGCTCGTCTCTTCGCTTCTTCTCAAACTGCGACACCTTAGCGTCTACAATATGTCTCCAGTGAATCCGATCCGTTGCTATTTTCTCCCAGTTTGTAGGATCTAGGTTACATCTCTTCATGTGGCGCTTAAGCACATTTTTGTATCGCAGCAACTGACCGCATTGTTTTCGCTTGCTAAATAGGAGTCCACAGTAACAGATTTGTTTCTACTCTTTGGTCAGCCATCCGGGAGACATGGCCGGCCCAGCTGTCCTCATATTAGATAGGCACCTTCGCACGCAGCAAAACTTCCATGTTACGAACACGTTTGCACCATTACATATTCAATATTTCCCGTATGCATTTCAGGTGAAAGCTATCCAACGTAGCGATATACTTTATATACTGATACTTTTGTAAGGAGCTTTACGTCATGCGAGCGATACACTATGATGCGAAGTTTACCAAAAGCTGCGCCAATTCTATTTCTTATCTTATTATCGATTAGGCACTTTGATCTCAAATCTTGTCTTGTTGCTCTTAAAGTGATTCGACAGCTAAAACTACTGCTAGCAATAAGGATATATTTTAATTAAAACCAAGGTAAAATAACGTTTCTTGTCCCACAGACAGAGAAACAGACAATCAGGTAAAATTTAATACACTACTCATTGTGTCGATTAATAACAGTTTTACAAATATGTGCATATATCGAATTTGCATATATATTGTAAATGTAATTAAATGTAAGTGTTGTTTTAATATCACCCCGTTGGTTGTAAAGTAAAAGAGAATCTATATTTCGAAATATTTTAGATTCTTGATTAGGATAGAAAACAAGTGCTAATAACTGCAGTTTGATATTAAACCTATTAAATGTAAACAGATAAAAAGTAAAACTACTATGAATGCTTCATTCAGATTTCTATAATATTGTATTTTGATTTAATATGTAAATATAAAATTGAACTTATTTATATTATTGAACTTTTGCATATTAAGTGACATTGCGAATACAAGTGAGCCGTTTGACGTATTTATTAAAGGTCCTTGTCAAAATGTAAAATCCTTGTACGAATAACTCAATAAAGCTGCGTGATCCGTACCCGTCGATATTCCCGTAGAGAAGAGATCTATATTGTCAGCAATAATCAGATTGTGCTATTTTTCCTCGTTTCTTATTTATCATAATTGCATAACCAGAGAATATTATTTTATATTACGTATAAAAGTAAGGAAATCTATAGTAGCAAAATTGATTAATTATATAAATAAAAGTATTCGAGTGAAATTTTTACATATAATATTCGTGATTTATTAAGTAACGTTCAGTTTTATAAAATTTGTTTTATAAATATGATTTTATTGTCTCTGTAAAAGCATCATAATCTTGCACGTAAATTCCGGCATATTAATTATAATTTACCTGAGATATCTGGATTGAAAATTTTAAGAATTAACTAACGACTATTAAAATGATGATGACAGAGATGAGATTTGTTTATTTATTTCAAATGTAACAATTTTAAAATAACTAATCGCGTATATTGGTGTGTACATTTTTAGAAACCCGGTGTTTCGAACACTTTACAGAAGTCCGTGGTTACGGGTAGACGGGTGGTTATTATTAATTTCATTGTAGGAATTTGCTCGTGTCTTCTACATTTACATAGTAACTATTTAGAGAGAATGCAATTAATCGAACACAACTTTGTCTAAATCAGATCGTTAAACATTTCTTTTAAAAATATTGCTATCCATATCACTCGCATTTAGTAAGGCAAGTTGTGATTGTGCTACTATTAACAAAAAAAAATATGTAAGGAATATTAATATTATAATATTTAATTAAGTTCGAGTTTGAGCTTATAGACTCAAATAAAAATAAAATAACATAAAAACCATACATTGAAAATTGTAAGATCTTCGTGTCCATATGACAATTTTTTCATTTTAGAAAGAGCTTTAGGGCATCGTAGCATAAAAAATAAAGGAAACTTTTAATAACGGTACGTAAAGAGAACGTTTACTTAAACAAAGAGCGCTTTGGTGGCCCTTAGTATAGAATAACTCGAAAATACTTTTATTTGAACAAGAATTACATTCGTATTTTTGAATGTAATAAGTATAGCGGAGTAGTAGAGCAGAATAATGAAAATATATTATTAGAAATAATACCTAGTATTTGCATAGCTCTATTCTACTAAATTTAAAAACCAGCCAGTCCAGCCATTTGGACGGACGATTAGTGGTCAGAGCGCTTGAACGGTTTTCAAGAGGCGCAGGTTCAAATCCTGCTTCGTCCAAATTTTTATACGTTTTTAAATTTAGTATTTTTCTTTCCTAAGTGTGGAATAACACTTTAAAAATAGTAAAAGCTCTATTCTAGTTGATATCATAGCGGAACAGTTTCTGACTGTGTGAAAACAGTTGTTAGTTCATTTCCTACTCGTAGAATCCGATTATTTCTAATTTTTATTTCCTTGCTCTGATAATTGTAGAGCGCGGTGTTATATTCTAACCGCTCAAGACGAAATGTCTCGTAAATTCGTCAGAAAGTCAGGAATGAAATGTCTTAACACTGGATTTCATCTGTCTAGTTTAATTTATGTGGAATACATTATAACCTTATCAATGTAAAAATTCATAAATAGAAAATATTACATATCTTTATTTATTCAGCAGTAATAATTCTGCTATATTGTTAGATTATACCGCTAAAAAATAATACATACATACATGTTTCTCTCATATTTTCTTATTTTAAAACATTATTTTTATTCGTTAGGCTACACTGCTGAAAATGTTAGGAATATTCAGTTTACCTAAAGTAAACGTTTAAGTACCTAATACAAAATACTTTTATGAAAGAAATAATATTATCATATGTATTTTTAAACATACACATTACATTTTCATACGTTTGTATGAAAATTTATTGTTGAGAAATTATTCATATTTTTTTTGTAAGTAATAGAGTTAACGTACGTATATTTTAATTCTTTAATTAAATTGTAAATTTCATAAAATACACTATCAAATTGCTATGTAACATATAAATAAATACATATAAATAAATATTAAAATACTTATACTGCTTATGACTGACTTTAAACGAAATAGCTTGTTGGTTCGATAACCCATTGGAGAAAATAAAATATTTAATATTTTAATTTATTTGCTCTGATAATAAGATTAAGCGCGGTGAAAGAACAAATTGAACGGCCTCTCTTAATACTAGGTTCCCAAGTTCCCTCTGCCTACCTTCCTACGTACAGTATACGGCGTGAAGTTGAAAAAAAAAATAAAGTAAAAAATATCACTGTACTTATTATCAATGTAAAAGCTGCTCATTATATGAAATGTATTTTATAATAATTACAAATTGTTCAACCACATCACTCGCTTTTGATGTATAATAACGACATTTTTGCGGTGTATGTGTAAATGAAAACTGCCAAAGTTTATGCGGGATTCAGTAAATATTCAAAGGTATATTCAGTATGTATATAAGAAAATATACCGTATTTTCGATCGTTTAGGCTGCCACGAACTTTTTGCGATTTCCTTGAGTTTAATTATTTGTGTTCTTCAACCTAGAAGTTGAAATAAGTTTTTTTGTGTATATACTCGTAAAGCTAGTACTTAATTTGTTACTAGAGTAAGTGAAAAAAAAATACATATTTTACTTCACAGTAATAAAGACTAAGAATTTAATTCAAAAGCACAAGTTTAATGTTTTCATATTCAATGTTCATTTCAAAATATACGAGTAAAATATGTACGTTGTAAATGCGTTTTATGCTGTATACGAGCTAGCGTATGTTAAAAATGAAATTACATGTTAGAAGAGTACATAAAATATTTTATGTAATGTTAAAATAGGGCATTTTCTTTTTTAGGCGGCTAATAACTAATTTTCCTCTTTTAATAATTATGAGACAACAAAGTTATACTTTCTATTACAAAGAAATGAATTAAAAATGATATTTTTTTCAATAGATTCGTCTTATTATAATTTTCCGATGGAGTGAAGGAAAGATATCGTGCCTCTTTATCGCATGTTCCGCCCTCTCGTTTGCACTTACAGCTCACATGAAACGTGACAATTTTTATAAGACATTATGTCTTTTACGTCAATGTAAAAATATTCTTATTATCTTGGGGATTTTATTTAATAGGTAATGCATACTTTCTCGTAATAAACATATTGAACATAACTTTTAAGCTTTGCAGCTGCTTCTCAAGAGGTTTTCAAAAGTCAAATAAGAGTAAGCTAATTAAATATAATATTATGAATATTACGTGTATTTGTATTTTATAAATATTTATTATAGTATATAATAAGACAAATAATATGTGACATTTATGATCTGTAAGACCAAATGATCTAATGACCGAATAATCGACATTTCATAGCATGTTGGTAACCGGAACTTGAATTAAAACAATTAACTAAACTAAACTATTATTGTGTTATCAGAATAAATTACACATAAAAGATAACCATAACCAGTTAACTAAGATATAGCTTCTTATTTCAATTTGTGAGGAATTCACGGACAATTCTTAGATAAAACTGCAGAATAAAATTTGACATTCAGGAGCAGAAATACCAAATTTATGTAAAGAGAGATCTTGAATGTCAAAAATTAAATTTACTTGCGAACGAATTTATAATTTTATATTTCATAATTTCCAATAAGAAAATTCTGTTCTCACTTTCCGATGAATTTTCGAGGCATTTCGTGTTGAGTCAACACTCAATGAGTGTCATCACGCGAAATGCCGTAAGAAAATATCTTAGCCACGTTACCACAGCTTGGCAAAATGATTATATTTCACTATCTCAAATGAGAATTGAACCGCCACAAGCGATAGCGTTTGTAGTAGCACACTTGTACCAAACTCAAGAACGGAATCAAAACTAGGCATCAATGAATAAAAAAATTTTGCACTAAGCATCTTATACTTTGAGTTATTTAACATACAGGAAAATAATATATAGAAATTCCAAACTAGTTCCAAATATAACATATTTTATAATCACAAACTTATAGAACATGTTGAACCCAATTAAGCTATACAAGTACACGTGCCTGTACAACCAAACTTCTAGATAGTTACAAGTTTCAATGTTAGTTAGACCGTTTGGACGTATTCATTAAACGTGAACTTATATCTTGGTTCATTAAAACTTTTACCCAAAAATTTTAATATATTTATGATGTTGTTTAAGGCAGGAATTAAAATAATAAATTATTACTTTATTTTTTATGTAATCTATACTATAATATATATGGGGCAGGCAGAGGGAACATGAGAACCTAGTGTTATAATACTCCTTTGCGCCTAATTTGAGGCATTGCAGGTTAAGCAGCAGAACTCGATGCCTCGCTTTGCCTTGGCACAAGAACAAAGAAATGAAAACATTTAATATTTAATCTGACATTTTTTCTAGCTTGAAAGTACAAAAGCTTGAAGTTAAAAAAGAGAATTATCTCTGTTTAATGCGATATTCTTTTTTAAACAATGCATAGGAAAAATCTAATATAAGATTGCACAAAACCTAACCTGATTATCTCGAAATTAAAACTGAATATGATTAAATATAATAAAAAATATCTGTACTGAATTGTTGGCGTAATTTAATACGCCAACAATTCAGTACTGATAACTATATACGTAATATAGTACGTAGTAAACTATACGTAATACTGTGCAGTTTTCTGACTTCAAAATGCATAATGGTGTAATAATATTTGCTACAATTTCATCTCATCCAGCAGTCGCATTTAGCGAGAGCTCATTATGTACTCGCTTTCCTTCTTGTGTGGTATTTATCCACTTCACCATGAATATTACGTCTGACGTTCTATTTTCAAAAAGGTAATAAAGATATTTTGTATATATATATATATATATATATATATATATATATATATATATATATATATATATATATATATATATATATATATATATATATATATATATATATATATATATATATATATAAAAGTTTAGTTTTAGTTATGTACCTGAAAGTTCCACGTAGAACGAAAAGAGTACAAGAAATAATTTAGGTAATTTGAATAACGGGATCATTATTAAAGAAAAGTCGAAAATATTTAACATCCTTATTTTTTTACATTCTCTCGAAAGTGAAGTCCCCGGATGTACAAAGCAGTCATGACTGAATGACGTGCTATCTATTTATCAACTACTTTAAAATAATTATATGAAAAATTGCATTTTGTATCCCATTAATAACTTTTCAGAAAAATCACAGAGGTATACAACCAAACAATAATAACAAAAATCATGTAAAATGTATATTAAAACATAATTTAAAATGTATAAACATAGCGGTATTCCAATAAAAAATCCTGTAATTTGGACTGCGATTAACATTTATATGTAAATGTCTGAAATCACTGAAATCCCTTCCGGTTCAAATAAGGACGTCATTAAAATAATTTTACTGGGAAACATTCGCAAACCTCGAAACTTTTGTCAGACGATTAAACTGTAACGTTTTACACGTTCAAACTTGAAATATTGAGATTCATGTTATAGAGCGAAAGTAATATATTAGAGAAGTTGAAAGAATTAATTAATTTTATTTTCAGATGATTAAGCGCGCCAAGGGGTTTATAAAATTAAAAGTGTTGCGCGTATATTTAGTTTTTTTTTAGTCTTTATTTATTTCGGGACTTTTTAAGTTAATAAAGTACAAAAATATCAGTCTCATCGTTCCCTTAAAATAATTTATACATCCTTAATGGTAACAAACATTTTTTAGGATATACTATACATTATTTAAACTTAAACTTATATAACAATTTAGTCTCAACAGAATTTGGCTTAGACAGTAGACATTGAAAAATACCTACATCCATTACATTTATACTAAAACGAGAACATAGCTTACGACGAGCTTCAGCATTGAGAACACATTCCACCAAGAAATGGTGTACGTCCTCATCAATTCCGCACAAATCACATTTCGGAGAAGTTACTTTTTTCATGAGTAAACCAAATTTTTTTTAGTGGAATATGTCCAGAACGAAGCCGAAGAGCCATAACAATTTGTTGACACGTCAATTTTAAATCACCAAACCAAGGAATATGAGGAAGCTTGTTCTGAATAACCTTATACCAAATCCCTTTACATTTTGATCTCTCATCGAAATATTCTTTCCACATTTTTCTCAAATTATCCTTGTATTTGATTAAAATTTCAGAATAGTCAGGTAACAAATTTAAATCCTCTCCTTAAATTATGCCTTTTTTGCTAATTTATCAGCTTCCTCATATCCCTGTATCATACTTACCCAAGGAGAGAGGGAATCTATTGAAATGTTACAGTGACACCTTTATGGATTAACTTGATTGCCTCATTCAATACCTTATACGGAAATGATATACCTCTTTTGCCTTCAATACATTTATTTACCTAAATGAAGCAGTGTACTTTTACTATCAGAGAAGACTACAACCTTATTACATTTAACACTCGAAATATAAATAAGTGCCCTGTGAATCGTAGCGAGTTCCGCTGTCATTATAGTGATATTATTTTTAATTTTAAACATCCTACCAACTAATATATTGACATCAAAAATGAAGCGTATATTTAGTTATTAATAAATTCAATAACAATGTTATTATACATGGAGTACTCCGTGTGTTTTCACAAATCTCTTGCATTTTTGGTATAACTTTGAACTTCATGTTTTGTTATTCATATATAGTATTTGTTTCTAGCTTCATATGACATATTGACAATATTTTTCAACAGTACATATACATATACATACAATAAAATATTTTTTGTAACACATATTATGTATATAAAGTGAAAGACATTGAAAGTGTGGAATAACACTTTAAAAATAGTAAAAAAAAACTTATTTGAAAAAAATATCTTATTTTATAGTTAAGTAATCCTATAGCTACCATCTATATCCAATAGCTACATAAATAGAAAATTTTCAAATATACTTAATATCTTTAATATCTTTTAATTATGAAAATAGAACGTCAGACGTAATATTCAGGGTAAAGTGGATAAATACCACACGAGAAGGAAAGCGAGTACATAATGAGCTCTCGCTAAATGCGACTGCTGGATGAGATGAAATTGTAGCAAATATACACCATTATGCATTTTGAAGTCAGAAAACTGCACACTATACGTAATTAAATTATGCCAATAATTCGGTACGAATGTTTTTTCATTATATTTAATCATATTCAGTTTTAATTTCGAGATAATCAGGTTTAGGTTTTTGTGCAATCTTATAATGATTATATTAGATTTTTCATATGCATTGTTTAAAAAAGAATATTGCATTAAACAGAGAGACGTATCTTCAATGTGCGTTCTCTACCGCATTTATCACGAGAAGTGTTCGGGAGAACTGTTTGACTTTCTACCTGCCGCCGAATTTTGTAACCGCACAGTACGTCATAAATTTAAATACCATCCACATCATCTGGACACATGGCACTCCACTACTGTGCGGCTTCGTAGGAATTTTCTCTCACGCGCTACACAGAGAATTTCACGCAAAATTGCGTTAAATTAGAACTGTTTTCTTTCTGTATCGAGACCAAAGAATAAAATGTTAAGCAGTAATTTTAACATGGTCGAGATCAATGGTCTTAATAGATGCAAAGACTAACAACAAATTGATTTAAGAATTTCAAGTTTTTTAGGGTGCAAAGCTCCAAAAGCTAATAAGACAAAAAATAAGTGTGAGTAATATGTGAAAGTAAACTGAAGGATTATTATATCGATGTTATGTATTTTTTTCTTTGCAAATAAAACATACCCAAATATTTACCATCGGCATTTTCCTCCAACGGCTGAGCTAATAGTAAAAAAATCAAACGTCAATATAAATTATACTTATATTGAAATATCTATAATCTATAAATTTAACTTTCTTTAGTTAACAATATAGAGCTAGGCTTACTCCCTTTTCTCTAGTTAAACAGAGAGGGTACAAACCCTAAGTAGCAAAACTCAACGCTAATAAGTCTAGTTATAAATATTTAAACAGGCTTTCTAAATATTAACAAAATATCAAAACTTAAAAGATGGAAATATCTTAAAAATGTATAACAATTTAAATATATAAAGGCTCAAACTCGAGTCTGTCAGAAGCCGTCCGAACGAATAATTTTATTAAAAAACACTACGTTGAATCTACACGAGCTAAAACTTATTTTTCTTAAACGTTTTAGCAAATATTGCTTATGAAACAACATTTCAAAAATTATAAAAGGTCCATTTACTTTAAAACATCGAAAACGCAAAATGTAAATTAGAAGCACTTTATGGTGTGAAAACATGCGAGATACATTTAGCCCTGTCATTTTCAATATAACGATCGCAGCTGCTAGCCAGTAAAGCACCGAGTTAGGCTTGATTCTAACTGAACGTTCGCGTATTCTATTCGATTATGTAACGGGTTTAAAGCTTAATTATATCAAAGTGTACACCGTTAAAGGTTTAAGAGTATTATAATGTCAGGTACAATTTAACGTTTTAGTGTGGTTTAATTTAGTAAATATATCTAAAGTGCAAAGATTTTTTTAGTTTCACGCTGTATCCTATATGCGCACGTGTGTATGGCAAGATAGGCAGAGAGAACTTGGGAACCTAGTGCTAAGACACTCAGTTCCGTTTTTAACTTTCCGCCAAATTTGGGGTATTGTGTGTTGAAAGTTATAAATAGTTTAAAGTTACAAATAGCGGGTTTCCTTTTTATTAAAACTTATAGAAGAAATTAGTAATATAAGTATATAAAATGATTATTACCAAACACTATGTAAGCATATTCAAAGAGCTCAAACATTTTTTAATTATTCTAATCTAACAGAAAACTATCTTCAAAGTAGCATTATTTAATTACTAGCATTAAATATTTATTTATTTTCAGTACGATTTGAAAATAATCATATTTAAAAAATGTATAAAACCCATAGGGTTCACAGTATTTTGTTAAAAAACTCATTCTTTAAATACTCTCACGACTCTTCATTGTACGTTCAGTGTGTATACATCTTAATCGAAAAATTCTAGCAAACATTCTCTAAATGCTCGCATAATTGAACTACGAGAGCTGCGTCATTCCACACCTGACTATATTTCAGGTAATATGACCGAAAAGTATAATATTATAGCTATTATTTTTAAAAAATTCTTACTTAAAATATATTACAAAATATATATTAATCTTTCATTTAATATTGTCGGTAATATTAATAAATAAGTCAACGTTACATAATTGTAATAGTTGTTATAACAAATATTTTTGTTTCTTTCCTATGACGATGTCAATAAATCCTTGTCCAAATCTATAATTAATTTATATTTATGGAAATTATATATACTGAGCTGTTAAGTAAGTTTCGTTTTAGGGTTATAAAGAATGTAGCAAAATAAAAATTGTCACCATATTTCAAATCGCCCAATAGGATCACATGTGTATATAAAACAAAATTGACTTTATAAAATATATAAATAAACAACAAATAGTTACCTAATATGACAAAAACACTGTATATAAATTTTATGTGGTTGTATATTTTACCAGATCGAAGAAATGAAAATATTGTATAATTTATTTCATGGAGTTGGAATTGAACCCTGTTTCGTTTACAGCCACACGTCTATGCCCCTGCACCACGACAGGCTTCTTTCTATTATATTTAATAAACTTAACTTTTTATTATTTTGTCTTTTCTGGTATAAATTTGGAGTATATATGATATTAATATTTATGAGATGTCGTAAAATACTATAGTATAATCAATAGAATTTTTCATCCGCCCGTAGTGGCGCAGCGGCATATCTTCTTATGCTTATTAACGCAGAGTTATGGGTTCGATTCCCACTCGAGGCAATAAATTATTACCATTCGTTTCTTTAGTCTTAATCAAATCTTAAAAATGCCTTAATAATTAGGCAGAAACTGGCTAAGAAGTGTCTCAACACTAGAATCCATCTACCAAATCTTCTATATATAAATGCTAAAACAAAGCTAACAAAAATAACATTATATAGCTATACGACGTACGATGATTTTTAACATCAATAACATTCACAAGGAGTTATAAATATTGCTTTCTATATCTTCGCTTCAGTTAAAATATAAAAAAAGCCAAAATAAAAAATCTTGGTTGACTAAGCAAATCTTCATATCCATTTTCCTTATCACGTTCACTTTATATAAAGCTGTGATGATAGAAATAAAGAATATTCTAGAGATATATTTAGCATAACATACGATTATTGCCATATACAAATAAATAAAACGTTCTTTTATCTTCACATTGCATATCGTGGACTAAGGCTAGAAATGTACTGTTTATTTATAGTGTCATATCGAAAAAATATACTTTCATTTGTATGAAAAATAATATCAAAATAGTAGAAAGATTTTTTGTTCTTTGAAAAAATAATTTTACATTAACAATTGAGATTTTTATATAAAATACTTTTAAACATATATATAGATAAGGGTAATTTTATAATAAACAAACTGTTACTAAATAAACTGTTTACTTTCATATATACAATTCCGCAGCGCATCTGTCTATGTAATAAAGTGCTCAGAATAGCTGTCTCTTACCGCGCACGTTATTAAACTTTCCTTTGTTTCTTATTATTATATGGTACCGAGCCCGCATATACTGTATGAAATGTGAACAATTAATTTGTTTTACGACGTTCTAATTACGCTCTTTCATTCATTTGAAACAACAATGATAAAAGTTTAATTTTATGGGTTATATAAAACTTAGCTGTGATATATACACACTTTGCTTAGGTTAAGCTTTTAAACGATATGAGTAGAACTTGGATGTAATTAAAAGTTTTACGATCAGAGCTTTTAATTATAACTTCAAAGCTTTTGTTAAGTCTTTATGATTTACTAGCTGCTGCCCGCGGCTTCGCCCGCGCACAACTCTACTTATTTCATGATGATACACTACATAAGTTGTTACTACGTTTAGCCCCTTAATTATATTATTTACGATCTGTATTCTATGTTTTAAAAGGGTTTTACTAAAATGATATTACTTTCATGCTAAAATT
>DWMZ01002013.1:0-14889 GCA_018249855.1 Eueides tales michaeli | reverse complement strand
AAAGAGGTATTTAATGTTTTCATTTCTTCGCTCTGGTAACAAGGCAAAACGCAGCATTGAATTCCGCCACTCAAATGCGGCGGAAAGTGGGGAACGTAAGTGGAACGGAGTGTCTTAACACTGGGTTGCCAAGTTCCCTCTGCCTACCCTGCCATGTGTGGGATACAACGTGAAGCTAAAAAAAATCATAACTAAAATTCTTTTACTAAAGATTTCTTCTCTAATTAATAGTTGGTTTTTTGATGTAGAAAAAATTAATTGAAAAATTATGTACCAGATCAAGTTTATCAATTTCATCACGTCTAGTATTGCCTAGATCGTTACATATAATGGAAAATGCGTCTATAGAAAATGCTAGTTCAATTTATTTACATATATAGTTGAAAATTAGTCTTTAAAGGTAACACTTCTACAGTAGGCATGCACGCTAATTAGTGCGCTAGAGGCTTAGTACGTTTTTTATAGCCTGATTTAATATAAGAGGTATATATGAAATGAAAAGGAACACTCGGATTTTAATAAGAAAACCATTGCACTGACTAATAATGTGTGATTTGTCAAGTGACTAACAATTTTAACAATGACTGAAGTTACATTTACCTTTCGATACATTACCATACATACAATAACTAAAACATTAAAATATAACCAATTTAATTTTAAAAAAATACATTTTATTGTGTTTTTAAATTTTAATAATATTATTTTAACTAAATTTTGAGTGTATACATTAAAAAAAATGGAATCTATGTTTTTGCAAAATATTGTAACAAACATAAATTATACTTCTTTTTTGAGAACTTATAAAAACTGCAACGTTGCTGAATTTGAACCCGCGTTCTTTGGAAATCGTCGAAGGTGGCGTGAGTTCATGTCGCGCTAAAAAAGCTAAAAAAAAGTCAACATAAATGAATAATTAGTATGGTAACTAATGTATGCCCGTAGTGACGGGCGCGACGGACGACGGGCTGCTGGAGGGCTCGCTGCGCGGCGCGAGCGGGCTGTTCCCCGCGCACTGCGTGCAGGAGGTGCGGCTGCGACCCAACGCGCATCTACACCAGGTGGGGAGCTGCCTTTATGTTTCAGTACTCACTCCCACTCTGCTTCACTCTGTATCCCGCACATTGCCGGCAGAGGGAATGCGGCATTTTTAATTTGTTACCAGCGAAGATATGAAAAACATTAAATGTTTAAATTAAACATATTAAATATTTCATATCCTCGAGTGGGGATTGAATCTACAATCTATCGCGTTTACAGTCATACGCTATACTGTTGCGCCACGACAGGCCTCAGACTTTTCTAATAAAGTAAATAACTCATTATATGTTTCCGATATTCGATATTTTTTTTTCGTGCCTGTACATAATAGAATATGCAAAGAACATCTCATGAAGATAGTCTTTTTATCCTTCCTATTTGATACATAGTTTTGAGTGGCAAAAGTCGCTTTTTTCCAATACCCAAAATGTAGATCGCTCCCACAACTATCGTATTTATAGTTTTGGTATAATATTTGGTTATTATATTTCTTTTTTTTTAGCTTCACCGTAGTAGTAGTATCCCGCACGAGGCAGGGTAGGCAGAGGGAACCCGGGAACCTAGTGTTAAGACACTCCTTGCCACTTCCGTTCCCCACTTTCTCTCGTTCCACACCGCCGAATTTGAGGCATTGCGTGTTGAGTGGGGGAACTCAACGTCGCGCTTTGCCTTATTGCCAGAGCGAAGAAATGAAACATTAAATATTTAAATTGAAAATATTATATATTTCATTTCCTCGACTGGGGATAGAACCCAGAACCTGTCTGTTACAGTCACACGCTTGTGCCGCCGCGCCACGACAGGCCTCTAATAGGCCATGAATATATTTTGTTTCTAACAATGGATCGCAATTATTCCTTACAATTACTTTTACAACATATACATACGTACATAAATGAAGTCGATGTAATAGTGATGAGGTCTGTCGTATCATAAGCATGCAGCTGTAAACGCTAAAGGTTGTGGGTTCAATCTCCACTCGAGAATTTCTTAGCTCTGGTAACAAATCAAATCGCGGCGTTGAGTTCCGCCACTCAACACCCAAAACTTGGCGGAAAGTGAGGAACGGAAGTGTCTTACCCTCATTCATCCTACTCATAAATATAATAATATCTAGCGATTGTTACACATTTTAAATGAAACACATTTAAACGGATTAATCGCGTATATTGAGTTTTAAACATTTTTGGAAACCCGACGTTTCGAACACTACAGTAGTCCGTGGTCACGGGTAGACTCTACCCGGTAAGTGTTCGAAACGTCGGGTTTCCAAAAATGTTTAAAAGTCAATAATATACGCGATTAATCCGTTTAAAAGTGTTTCATTTAAAATCATAAATATAATTGTTTAGCTAAAATGATCCAAAATTAATAACAACTTGTATATTTCAGGTGCTTTCCTCAGGGCCCATCCACCACTCAAGGGTGACCGGGCGACGGGAAATGGCCCTCAGCAAAACATACAGCGCTACAGCGCCGAGGATAAAGAAGACGTGAGTAAATATTGTTATTTTATATTATTATATATAGTTTTTATTATGGCTTTGCTCTCGTCATTTTACTCGTTCTAGAAACAAAAGGTAACTCAGGCTATTTAGTAATTTGAAACTGTTAACGTGTAACTTATGGATTTCTTTAATTTATGGATTCAGTAGAACAAAATTAATTTTTCATTTTTTTGCCTAAGATTAGTTCATGTTCAAACATACGATTGAAATTTGTAGTATGAAAATTTAAAAACAAAATATATATTTTTTTAACACAGAAGCATAGGCGTGCGTTTAACTGAAAACGAGATAGAACTTGAGTTCGATCTCCACTTGAGGAAATTAAATATTTCACATTTATATTTATATGGTCTGGTAACAAGGCAAAGCGCGGCGTTGAGTTCCGCCACTCAACATTCAGTGGAAATGGGGAACGAAACGTAGTGTCTTTACACAATGCATCCAAATTGTCTCTGCTTACCCAGCCATAAGTGACATACAGTGTGAAACTGAAAAAAAATAGCTTAAAATAATATCTAAATAAAAAAGTTACCATAGAATCGCTTAAATAAAAATATATGTACATAACAAGAACTCGGTTGTCAACAGTCTTACATGTAACAATACAATTGTCTTCTCAAACAATTCTTTCAGTTTAGCAAACACTGTAGTTTGTAAACAAAATTATTTAGTTTCAACGTTGTTCTGACTTGCCGTTATTGCTTAGTATCAATGTGTATATCAAAGCAAGTGTTTAAACGTGTCTTCACTAGTAGTACTCTTGGATTAAAAACAATATGTTATTCAAAAGTTCTTCGAAAGCTGCTTATAAAAAGCGAAAGGTAACTGTTTAAATTGATGCGTTAACGTTTGATGCTGTCGTGATACATTGGTACAAGAATGTGATTGTTGTGGGAAATGAAATATTTAATATTTTCAATCTATATATTTAAGGTTTTCCTTTCGAAACTAAAAGGTTAAACTTACTAAAAAATTAACATGCTATATTTAAAAAATAAAAGCATAAAACTAATAATGTGTCTGCACAAAATCTTAAATTAGCTTCACGCTATATCCCTATGCATGATTCTCTCTACCTGCCCCGCTAAACGCTCTTCACCGGTCGCTTTTAACGCCCAAAATCAGTAATTAAAAAAAAATTGTATGTCATACCTAGAGATTATCATATAGGTAATCGGTCATAAGAGAACATTATTCATACAAATGGGTACTTTGATTGATTTGTTACCTTCACCATAAATATATAACTTTTGTTATAATATTTTCACACTAGAAAATTCATTTAGAGACCTGTCGTGGCGCAGAGGCACAAGCGTGTGTTTATAAGCGAGACAGGTTGTAGATTCGATCCCCACCTAAGAAAAAGAAATATTTAATAATTACATATTATACAATGTTTTTATTTCTTCGCTCGGGTAACAAGGCAAAGCGCGGCGTTGATCTCTGCCACTCAACACGCAATACCTCAAATTCGGCGGAACGTGGGAAATGGAACGGAGTGTCTAGACACTTAGTTTTCAAATTCCCTCTGCCTATCTTACCATTTGCGGGGGGATACAGTGTGAAGCTGAAGATTTTCACACAAAAATTGCGTGAAATTAATTGGTAAATTGCACCTGTAAACGGATAAAAAATAGAGTATACACTGGTATGTACAAATACAGAGTACATATACAAATACAAGTAGGATGTTAGGTAACACAATGATTGATGAGATTACTTTAACCTCGTTCAGTAATATAATATTAATAATAATCCGTATCCGTTGAAGCATGATGTTTTATTATATTTCTAATTATACTTTACTATAGTGAGCGCGATTCAAGTAATGCTTAGTCTATTTTAAAGAACGTTAAATACAAGAATTTTTAAATTATTTTTTTAATGTATTTTGATTGGATGTGTGTATTTAATAATTATAATATGTATTACTATAATAAAGTTAAAGAGCCAGTTTGTTCGATTGAACACGTCAATCTATCGAAGTAATAGTGAGTATTTATTTTTTTTAGTGTCAATTAGTGAAACATTTCATTTCCTCGAGAAGAAATCGACCCACAACCTATTGTTTTCAACACTCAGAATATTTTCATTTAACTGCATGAATAAAAAAGATAATTATCAAAATTTAAAAACGTATAAATTTGGACGAAGCAGGATTTGAACCCGCGCCTCTTGGAAATCGTGCAAGCGCTCTGACCAAGTAAGCCATTCGTTCTCACCAAACTCCGTCGAAATTCTTATACGCTTGTTACAACTTATGTTGTTAGCATCTCTGTAGGGAGATTTTTACAAATTTCCGCTACCCAAAGACAATTGCTGAGAGAATGCTGTTTATTAAATATTTTTACTATTTTTTAAAGTGTTATTCCACACTTAGAAAAGAAAAATACTAAATTTAAAAATGTATAATACAACGTAAATAAGTTGTAACAAGCGTATAAAAATTTCGACGGAGCTTGGTGAGGACGGAGGGCTTAGTGGTCAGAGCGCTCGAACGGTTTTCAAGAGGCGCAGGTTCAAATCCTGCTTCGTCCAAATTTTTATACGTTTTTAAATTTAGTATTTTTCTTTCCTAAGTGTGGAATAGCACTTTAAAAATAGTAAAAAAAAATAGATAATTATCAATAAATATTTAAACGATTCTCGTTAACATTCCCAGCTACGGCAACATGGAAACCAAGACCGTGGTGCTGCACCGCGCGCGGCGCGGCTTCGGCTTCGTGCTGCGCGGCGCCAAGGCGTCCTCCCCGCTCATGGAGCTGCGGCCCTCCGAGCGCTGCCCCGCGCTGCAGTACCTGGACGACGTGGACGCGGGCGGCGTGGCTGACCGCGCCGGGCTCCGCAAGGGGGACTTCCTGATCGCTGTAAGTGCTGGCCAAGTATAGTGTGAACTTATATTGTTATATATGAGAAGAATGCTAGAACTGTGAGATGAGCTGGAAAGAATATACCGGGTAAACATTGGGATTAATGCCAACAAATAAAAAAGAGAAACATAGATAACACAACAAAAATATTTTATCTATTTTACCTTAATATGAATAAAATTAAATAAGTATTAAATTTATTGAGATTTTACTCGCTATTCTAAACTGCATTTATAAAGCAATAGTTAATTTTTGATAGAGGCCTAACTCCTTACTCCTAAGTGACGTTACTGACATTTTTTTGTAGTTTACTTTTAAAAGTGGCTGCAATAACTATTTAATTGATTAATATGTTTTTTGTCGAGTGATAATCGAACTTATCGCTTTTACAGTCACACGCTTGTGCTCTTGCGTCAAGATTGACTTGAAATATTATAAACATAATATTATTATTTTTAAATGCATTTTCTCATAATCATTCAGAAATAAACATAATATTGAGACTCCATTTCCCCTCTTTCCACTAAATCATCGAGTTATTGCGTGTTGAGTAGCACGACCAATCGCCTCACTTTGCCTTATCACCAGAACAAAAATAAAAAATATTTTATTTCTAAAGACTGCGTTTCTACGTAATTTCTTAATACTAATTTCTCAGGTCCTAAATACAAATAAAAACTAAAAAAATATTAATGTTTTAGATAAACGGCGAGGACGTATCAGCGGCCTCGCACGAGCACGTGGTGGAGCTCATACGCGGCTCCGGCGCGCTCGTGTCTATGACCGTGGTTTCGCTCAATGGACATGGTTTGTATAACCTTATAAATATTGTTGTTGTAATATTTGTTTTATAATATATATATTAATTGTTTCTTTAACTTATTTTCTAGAAACAAAAGTTCAACTATCAGTGAAGTGATTTAACACTAAACTTTTGGTGCTTATTGTACGACATAAAATATTAATATGTATTCGCGTGTAATAAAATTGTAACATTAATATTGTAATAAGCAACTGTTAAGTGTCAATATACTCATTTTTTGTTTTATAGTTAGTGAATAAAAATACTTCACGCTACATCCTACACATGGCAGAGTAGCTTAGTATTAAGGAGGAACCTAGTATTAAAATCGTCTCATTGGGACTTCCGTTTTCCGTTTTTCCCCGAATTTGAAGCATTGCATATTAACTGGCGGAACTCAACGCCGCACTTGGCACTCAGAAATGTAAATATTAAATATTTCATTTCCTCGAATTATGATGGAACCCACAAATTTTCGCGTTTACAGTAGCACACTAAGCCACAACATCCTCAATGAATATTCATATTTCTATCCATCCAATGTTACAGTGTTAAACGCGGAAACCGCGTGTACAGTACCTGCTAGCAAGTCGCAAACACAGCTGTCCAACACCGGGCGGCCGTACGCTGCCACTCTACCGAGGAAGGCCGCTGCTGGTATTAATTGCTTTTTTTTTAGCTTCACGCTGTATCCTGTACAAGGCAGGGTAGGCAGAGGGAACCCGGGAACCTAGTGTAAAGACACTCCTTTCCATTTCCGTTCCCTACTTTCGGCCGAATTTGAGGCATTGCGTGTTGAGTGGCGGAACTTAACCCCGCACTTTGCCTTATGCCAGAGCGAAAAAATAAAACATTAAATATTTAAATTAAAAATATTAAATATTTCAATATTCAATATTTTCAATTTAAATATTTAATGTTTCATGCTGGTATTAATAATATTTAATATTATTAAAAATATCACACACACATATATATAAATATATATATATATATATATATATATATATATATATATATATATATATATATATATATATATATATATCTATATATATATATATATATATAGCTCGCTCATTCAGCTGCACGCAGTCCTTGGCATCCCGTGCATGGCAGGGTAGGCAGAGGAAACTTTGGAACTTAGTGTTAAGACATCTCCACTTTCCGTAGAATAGGCAATAGGCATTTGCTTTGCGCTTGTTATCTTGTTACCAGAATAAAGAAATCAGAATATTGAATATTTAAATTGATACCAAAGACACAACCTGTAGTGGCTCAAGCGTGTGATGTGTTACAGTCACACACTTATGCCACTACAGGTCTCTTTGGCTAGCTAGTTATATATATATATATATATATATATATATATATATATATATATATATATATATATATATATATACATATATATATATATATATATATATATATATATAAAAATATGCATGTTACATATAAAGTATACGTATATAAACGTGTAGTCCCCGCAGGCCGCAGCCCCGCGCCGGCGCCGCCGCGCCGCGACCCGCGCACCACTCTGAGCGTGGGCCGCGCCAGGGCCAAGTCCATGGTCGCCGGACTCGGTAACACTTTTTTTCACTAGTTTTCATACTTTCACGCCGTATCCCGCACATAGCGGGATAGGCACATTTAACTTTGTGCTAAGATACTCCGTTCCCTAGTTTGCATTTGGTTTTCAAGGCATTGTATGTTGAGTGACGGACCTCTATCATCGCACTTTTAGTATAGAAATAAAAACAATTAATTACCTCAAGTAGGCATCGAACCCACACAGTCGTTGCGAATATCCATAAGTATTTGCTGACAATTATAATATATAGTATTTAATTAGGATATAAAACAAGCAATAGCAGCTTTACGCTCTTTTTAGGAAACCTATAATAATAGACTTATTTTTGTGTAATATTTTAGAAAAAAATATAAATAAATATCAATGGTTAAAAGTTACATAAACACAATATACCATATTAATTCAAAAAAACAAAAAAAATCTAATCAAAACGAAAACTGACATGATTATTATATTATAACAAAATAAAAAAAATAAATTGTTTTATTCACTGAAAATAAATTTATATACATATATTTTTGTATTTCCAGAAAACGGTGGTGAAAAAGAAGAGAGCTGTGAGCCGTTGAGCGTGGCGGGCAAGTCGTCGTCCGCGGAGTCTGTGCAGCTGCATGGCGGCAGTAATAGTGAGTGTTTGGCTCATCATTCATATTAAATTATATATCATTTTCTTTTTTTTTTATGTAAAAGACACGGCAAACGAGCGTACGGGTACGGGTACCTGATGGTAAGTGATCACCGTCGCCCACGGCCCCGTGTAGCACCAGAGGAGCCGGTCTGTAAGGTGGATGGGCACCGGGGTCCGGCATTACCCAATGCGAAACGCAGTGACCAAGGTCACTACTTAACGCCGGTCTTAAATGCCGGGGGTGGTAACAATCCGGTCGAGTCTGCCCATGCGTGTTGCCATTGCTGACAACGTGACTCTCCCACTCGTACTTTAGTCGCCTCTTACGACACCATCAGTACCAGGGTGATCCTATTCTAAGCCGAAATCACACGGACCAAAAGACATTTTCTTAATTTGACACACTCTATTTCACTTTTAGCAGAGCGGGCAGAGAGAATCAAGTATTTTATTTTTTGTTATAGAACGTATCACTATGGAAATTTAGTCCGTAATCCTTTTTGTGATATTATTATTAAGTTTTCTTATGATTTATGTTAATTATATTACTATTAATATATAACAATCATATTTAATATTTATTATAAGAAATTACTTGTTAATTATTACTAGTTAAGATACTTGTTCATTATATTAGGTGTTCTTAGCTTCACGCTGTATTCTACACATATCATCCATTTCCTATTTTCCACCGAAATTGAGGAATTACGTGTTGAGTTGCGGAATTCAACACCGTGCTTTGCCTTATTAACAAAGCGAAGAAATAAAAATATTAAACACTAGCGACCCGCCACGGCTTCGCTCGCTTGAATTAAACTATTTTATTTGGTAATCTTAATTACTTTCTTGTTCTAATAAACATTACTATTGACATCAACATATCACATAGACCACATTGAAAATTTAAATTTCAGCTAAATAAATGCAACGATTGCAATGCAATTTTGTCGAACTACATATTTTAAATGGATGTATTTTTTTTATTTATCAATTGATTGAAATAAAACCAAACACTAAATGTTGCAGGAAAGTTGCCAAAATTTAGAAGTGAACTGTATTTGAATTTGGTTAACGTTCTTAAAAAAATTCCAAACACCGTTTCTGACATTAGCAAGTAGGTACAAACGTATAGACAAACAGACAAAAAAATATTAAAATTACTATTTTGGCCTTACTACAATAATAAACGTCCCTCAAAAGATTTTTATATTCTCGAGGTTTACAAGCTAGTGCTTTGCGCCATGACATGTCTTAAGATGATCTTGATTTCTTCAATAAATAGCTACATGTAAACATAACGCATGAGGCCTGTCATGGCGCAACGGCACACACATGTAACTGTAACCGACACGTAGCGTAGGTTCAATTCTCGGCCGAGGTAATTAAACATTTAATATTTTCTATTTAATATTTAAAGTTATCGTTTCTTCGTTCTGGTAACAAGGCAAAATGCTGCGTTGACTTCCGCCACTCAACACGCAATGCCTCAAAGTCGGCGGAAAGTGGAACGGAGTGTCTTAACACTAGGTTCCCAAGTTCCCTCTGCCTACGCTGCCATGTGCGGGATACATCGTGAAGCTGAAAGAGAGATGTCGACATAAACACGTAACATTTGCAGGCAACACGCCCGTGCAAGGCACGCCGGTGGCGCCGCGCACGGCCTCCATCCGCGCGCGCCCCGCCTCCGGCCGCATCACGGCCGCCGAGCTCGAGGAGCTGTTCCAGCGGCAGGCCGATGCTGATCACGCGTATGTATATAGCTTTGTATTATTATTAATTATATAAAAAATATATATTTTAAAACCATACTCTATTTAATGAACGATTAAATTGTGTTTTAAGGTAGATTTTCTCCTCAATTTCATAGACATGTTGTATGGTAGAGCTTAATGCCGCGCTTTGTCGTCTTAGCAGAACGTGACAATGAGAATTAATGTTTTGTGGAATTTAAAATAAATTATTCCTCGTAATTAGAATATGTTCCATTTACAGTCAAGCCACCTCTCCACCATTCACCTTACATGCACATTGAGTATATTTATGACGTACAAGGTTTTACTTTATTATATATAATATTTTATAGATTATTGTTAAAAAGACTTTGTTCGTCTGCATCCTGCACACACATCAGAATCGGCAGAGAGAACCTAAGAATCTAGTGATAAGAACTTAATTCCGTTCCCCACCAACAATCAACAATAACAACTACCAAATATTGTTTTTTACTACACACATACTAATACTCTAAATAATTATAAATTTCACGTTTCCAGCGGCGGCGCAATGATGACCAGATCAGCGTTCCAAGATAACAACAGCTCCCCGCACGCGTCGCCGCCCGCCTCCCCGCGCGCCCGCGTGTACGCCTCCGTCGCTGATATGAAGCGTAATAAGACTAAGGTATACTAAGTTATATTTTAAATATATACTTGATTTACCTTCCCCTTACATATACAACTCAGATTATTCATAGAATTGATCTGAAAGTCAAATCTTTGTACTTAACGTGTTTTGTAATGTTCATTATTTTAATTAAATTCATTTTAAAAAAACGTTTATCCAGATGAAACTAATAAAAATATTTCTTACTTCATTATGAAAAAAAAAAAATCACATTTTGGTTTCAACACTGTTCCAACAATTCCAACACAAAATGTTACTATTTATTTTTTTAGTAAAGAGGCAAAAATTAAAAGTCATATAATGCTACACAGTTTATCTCCATAAAAACATAAACTACATGAAAATATATAAAATTAAATATTATTAAGATATTAATATTATAGATCTTAAAGAGTTAGTGTTGTTAAACATTTCGACCTCAAGCACTAGTGTTATAAATTAAATATCTAATAATTGAAATATTTACACGTGAATAATGCACGTGGCAGGACAGGCAGAGAGAACTTGAGAACTTAGGGTTCAGACACTCCGTGTTATACGTTAACCGTTTCTATATAACGTATTATAATCGCGACCAAAGCAAATAGATATTTTATTCAAAATAAGAAGTTACAATTTTTTGAACGTCAAATAATCCACATCATTGGTTCACTAAAAGCCTCAGACCTGAAAACCAGTGGAAAAAACTCGTCGGGACCTGTCTTTTTTCACCTCTTATTTAGAATCTAATTATTACCATTTAACTATTCAAGCAAAAATGAGTTATAATACGATAATTCCATATATTTTTACAGTTGCTGATCAAATCAACCAGCACGCTGCGGCGCGACTTCCACTCGACGCCGGACTTGGCGGCGGAGCACGCGGCGCGGCCGCCGCGGACGCGGTCTAGTGAAGACGTACATGGTATTCATATTACTGTTTTAAATTTTTATAATATTCATTTTTATTATATCTTTGATCTAATAAGACAAAATCAATTGAGTTTTATTATTGAATTTATAATATCTCAAAATCATAGTATTTTTTTTTCATTTATATAAAGTTTTAAGATTTTAGTATTGAAACTGTACGAACTCGAATGAAAACGTATTAAAACCGCTCCAGGTCAAAATCAAATTTCCCATACCACAAAAATATGGCTTGATTCACACTTAACTAGCCAATAACACATGTCCATAAAAATAAGGCTCAGCACACACTTAACAAGCCCATAATGTATGTACAGAGGGTCAGCGCGGGCCGCCGCCTCGCTCGGCGCCGCCGCCGCCGCCGGGCGCGCCCGCGTCCTCGTTCCGGCCCGCCGCCGCCGCCAAGCTGTACGCGTCCCCGCGCGACCTGGCCGCCGTCGCGTACCGCCCCACCGCCGAGATCACTGTGAGTGGCCATTTGTTAACATTCTATACGTTATGGTGGTAAAGCGCGGCGTTCCAGGCGTTGAGTTCCGCCATTCGACACGCAACGCTTTAAATTCGGTGGGAAATTGGAAACGAAAGGAAGTGTCTTGATACTAGGATATAACTAACTAGACAAAGCTTATACAATCGTAAACTATTAATTATATATATTCATATTATGTATGAATGTCTTAACTTTTTATACCTAATATATAAAACTAACCTTATTTATAATATTAATATACTATTGTCGCAGTTTGATACAATATAACTATCATCTTTAAATAATAAATCCAACAAATTTTATTTCAAATCAAATGATTTGAAATTTAACAGTAAACTCAAAAAAAACACTTCAATTTTGTAACATTAACATACTTATAAATTAAAAAACCATTAATATATGTACATTCATACATTATAAATGATACAAAATCTATATATATACTCTCTAAAATAAAATAAGTTTAAAACATTTCCTACATAATGGGGGATATTCATGTTGTTTTTTCTTGTATTAAATTAATAGTTTACTACTTTATAACGTAGAAAAAAATATAAATAGGCTTCAAAATACCCTAGATATTTTTTAAAATTTAATTTAAAACATTGAAAAAATTTGAACATTTGAAACGCCGTCATTTTGCGCGCGCTTTGCGTGACGTCACATGACACGATTGA
Source organism: Eueides tales michaeli (assembly GCA_018249855.1). Classification (NCBI taxonomy): domain Eukaryota; kingdom Metazoa; phylum Arthropoda; class Insecta; order Lepidoptera; family Nymphalidae; genus Eueides; species Eueides tales. The sequence continues at coordinate 1,965 of DWMZ01002013.1, read as the reverse complement.
CACATCCTGTGGGTCTTTATTGCGAACTTTTCAGTTACTTCGTACATAGCTACAGTTTTAATAACTTTAAAACCATGGAAGAAATCAAAAAAATATCTTATAAGAATTGTATAGTACCGGAGTGTACCAATACTATTCGAAAAACACCCGAAAAAGTGTTTTTTCGTATTCCAAATGATGCAAAAATAGGAAAACGTTGGTGTAAGGTGATGAGAAGGGATAATATATCTCCAAAATCATGTTTATATTGTTGTGAAGATCATTTTAACGTAAATATATTTTATTTATATACAGTTTAGTGTGAATTAGTAGAAAAAGTAAGTTTTGCATTAGTTATTGAACATTAGAAAAATCGGTTTAAAATTAACCCAACCTATAAGAAAAGTTCAGTAGCTATAACTTTCTATAAAAACTTTATTGTTACTGTTGTGATTTTACGAAATTATTGTGGTTATTGATTGCGTTCGTAAAATCGGGATTTAATGCAAAATATGCTGTCATCATAAATGCATCTATTTCCGGTAGATTATCCGATTGTGCTTTGACAAAACCAGCTTCAGTCATGGTCCTAAATTCACTACAAATCCAAACTAAACTACACTACAATCAGCACAAGGTATAATAATCAAAAAAAATTATACTTGTATTAAGTATAATTTTTTTTTTACAAAAACTTGTAAATCAATATGAGTTTCTAAATTTAAAAACGTATAAAAATTTGAACGAAGCAGGATTTGAACCCGCGCCTCTTGGAATCCGTCCAAGCGCTCTCACCACTAAGCTATTCGTTCTCACCGCGTCCCGTTGAAATTTTTATACGCTTGTTACAACTTATTTATGTTATTAGCATCTCTGTAGGGAGATTTTTACAAATTTCCGCTACCCAAAGACAATTCGTTAGAATTATCATTTAGCAACAGAGAATGCTATTTATGAAATATTTTCAGTGTTTTTAAAGTGTTACTCCACACTCAGGAAAGAAAAATACTAAATTTAAAACGTATAAAAATTTGAACGAAGCAGGATTTGAACCCGCGCCTCTTGGAATCCGTCCAAGCGCTTTGACCAATAAGCCATTCGTCCTCACCGAGCTCCGTCGTTATTTTTATACGCTTGTTACAACTTCCTACGGAGATGCTAACAACAGAAATAACCGCGGGTTCAAATCCTGCTTCGTTCAAATATTTATACGTTTTTAAATTTAGTATTTTTCTTTCCTAAGTGTGGAATACCACTTTAAAAACTAAAAATATGAGTTTCGACCGACGCTAATGAATTCAATGTCGTGTCAGGTGACGTCACATTTCGTTCGACCAATGGTGGCGCGTTTTGAAAGTTTGAATTTCGCTCCCTTATTTTGCACTTTTTGAATATTATTTTAAATAATAAGTAAATAAAAAAAACTTTTTCATTATATTACGACGATAATAAGTATTCGAGAAAAAAATATTTTAGGACATTTAAAATTTTATGCATATTCCCTATTCTCAGAGCCGCGCGGGCCCGCGCTCGTGGTCGGGGCCGGCGCGCGCGTGCTCGGCCGACGACGCGGCGCACCAGTACGCGCAGCCCATCACATTGCACGCTGGCTTTGTGCGACAGGCGAGTGTTTTCTTTTGTTATTTTGCTCTGGAGATACTGAATTAAAGACAATACGCGGCGTTGAGTTCCACAACTCAATATGTAATGCTTACCATCCATTCATCTGTAAGATAATAGCGTATACATAAAAAAAAATATTTAGTGGGTTTATTTTCTAGCTGAAATTGTGTGGCAAATTATTTTTCCCTGCCTTTCTATGACAATCTCCCAAGTCAATACTATACAGAATTACTTATATCGCAATACATTTTTGAAAATATTATGTATGTTAAGAAAAATATTAATGAGTTTAGCAAAATCGGGGATATACATAATATTAATACTAGAAATAAGTTTAAGCTCAGTGCACCTATAACTCGATTG
>DWMZ01002012.1:0-14889 GCA_018249855.1 Eueides tales michaeli | reverse complement strand
AGTATTGTTATATCTATCTTTACATAAAATAAATCTCCATCGTGCCTTTTTCATTCTACGTGACATTGGCGAAGTAAATTGTGCTCTACTGGCACGCCTAAAAGCCATAAAATAAATAAATAATAATGCTTGAAATATAAGCATTTTAACATCTTCATTGGCTACACTACATACTCCACTCATGTTTATATCAAATAATGTTCTGTTTGGATATGTTTAGCTTGTAGTATTCATAAGCACACTCAGCCATTGGCGCACTCAATAAGTTAGCGTTGATGCGCTCACCCCATGTTAGCAGTTGAAACGTCGTAAGTGCTGTGAGCGCAATTCGGAAAACGACCTATGTCAGACGTCTTGTTATAACCAAAAAATATTTATCTAAATATTATCCTTACATAATATTATAATGGCCGTGAAAGTAGGATAGTAAAGGATAATATATTAGGCAAGACGATCTCGTAGCAGGTGCAGGTAATGATCTGTGCCACTAACTAAATAACATTCAAACAAATTTACATTTTAAACACGGAAAAAATTAAGAGAACCCGCTTAAAGATACAATCGTTTTACTACATTTTGTATGAAATTCGTAGCGAAATCAAAACCTGTAAAGTACTTCCCGTGGTCACTTAATTATAAATTTGGCAAGAAATGTATAAATGTAGGTATTTTGCTTGTGTCAAAAGATGGTCAGATGACAAGATTAATATCATATTAATATTAATATTAATCGTTAAGAATATCGCTTTGTATATCTTTTCTCTAATAAAGGTTTAAAGTGAGAAATCCTGTTTTATTTAGCCTCATATATAGAGCATTATTGCATTGCTTATTCTAGCGGATAATTGCCTTACATGTAAAAGGCTTCGGGGAATATTTACTCTAATCTAATTTTAATCAACATTATAAAATAACTAAATTTTATGTTTTTAAACTATAGCAAAATAAGTCATATGTTATATATAAATAATTATTAATTGATCGTTTTTACATTATTTTACCTTTTGATTATAAAATACTTTAGTATTCTACAATCAATATTTCTTCATTTCCACAGTCAAATCTATAAATTAGTATGTAATAGCGTTAAAAGATCTGACCAAATAAATATAGTCATTTTTTTTGATTTTACAAAATTACAAGCTCAAGTTTATGGGTCTCTCATTTTATATGTTAGAACTATAGTTATAAATTTATAAGTTTTTTTATTATTTGTGTGCGTTGAGTATAATTTTTTAATGGTGAATATTGCATAGGTACATACATCAATATGATTTTATTTTTTTTCTAATTTTTTACGCAAATACTAAAATGGATATTTAGAACTAGGGAACTTAGTGTTAAAAAACTGAGTTCCGCCCCCCACTTTTCACCAAACATAAGGCATTACGTTACGTGTTGAGTTGCAGAACTCAATATCATGCCTTGCTTGCCAAGTGAAGGCCTCAATATCATGCCTTGTTATCAGAGTGAAGAAAGTAATGTAGTGATCGAAGCCATAATAGAGTTAAAAGCCAAGTATATCGTTTAATAAAACATTTTATAAATAAATAACAAAAAAATAAATAACTAGTTCCTTGTTCGCTATAAATTAATTACACAATGCAGAAAGAAAAAAAAATAATTAAAAACATTTTTATTTAAAACTCATAATTATCTCTAAATGACAAAAATGTTGCCACATTAAAATACTCCGGCATTACATTGAGTAATAGCTTATAATGTTCTGTGAAATCTTCTGGATTGTATATTTTATTTGCGGTATGAGAAATATCCACTATTGTATGTGATTGAAGAACACGTGGTACCTGCGATTTAGAAAATAAAATATAAAAGTATAAATATAGTAAATATTTGTGAAGGACTAGATCTTGTAAACGTTTGCCGAGTTTCGGCAACGTGTAAGCGGCATATAAAATATTTTATTTGTGAACAGAATTCAAAATTAAATCATTGTGAGATACTGAAAAGGTAAACAATAAATAGTCAAAGTATAGAAATGTCTGTTAATTTAATTCGATTCCCACATTAGGAACTTTGGCCGTTTTCCTGATTATCGAAACAGTAGAAACGACGTTGCAACTGCTAACGTGGAGTCCGATTTAATGAGCGCGCCAACATCTGTTAGCTGTATTAATAATTCGGAGCGAGTGCTTACGGATTCAACAAGTTAAACATAACCGAACAAAGCATTTTTTGATATAAACATGAGCGCAATATGTCGCGTAGCCGATAAAGATAGTAAAATGTAATGGTAATGTGTATTTCAAGCATTTTTCGTAATCGAGGAAAGTGACGATAGAAACATTAACGTGGAACGTCAAAGTAATGACAATGCTCACGGTGCGTAAGCACTGTAAGCACTAGTCAAGTTAAGTGTAACGTCAAAGTTAAACGAATTTTACCGCATTTGTGGTACGCTATGGACGCTGTTTTGATAATTCAGAAAACGGCCTTTATAAGCACGACGCTGAGTTCTGTCAGTCATATTGTATTTGAAATATATGAGTTCTAAGGAAATATAATTTTAAAAATCTATTTAACAATAACAATTGAGGCCTGTTGTGGCGCAGCGGCACAAGCGTCTGACTGTAACCGACAGGTTGTGGTTTCGATCTCCACTCGAGAAAATTAAATATTTAATATTTTCAATTCAAATATTTAATGTTTTCATTTCTTCGCTCTAGTAATAAGGCAAAATGCAGCGTTAAGTTCCGCAACTAAACACGCAATTCCTCAAATTCGGCGGTAAGTGGAGAACGGAAATGGAACGGAGTGTCCCAACACTAGGTTTCCAATTTGCCCTCCGCCTACCCAGCCGTGTGCGGGATACAGAGTGAAGCTGAAAAAAAAACAACAATAACAATTTACTTAAACAAAAAAATGAAAAAAAAGCTCCAAATAAACAAAAAAAAAATACTCACATTAAACGTCAAAACATAGTCCAAAGGCTCGTATACGTCTGAGTAAGTACCAAACGTTTCAACTATAACATATAGAGGTCTCTCTTTGTGCAGCGTTGTTGGTTTCAATCGGGAATTAAACGACCATTTTGTTAAAGATATATTTAATTTTGGTAGTATTGTTATTGTGTTGTGTGACGAACCTTATTTTTTGAAAAAAAAAACAACAAAATTATAAATAAAATGACTGTATATATAATTTCATGGAAAGCGAAATGCGAGTGTGGAAATGTAAATATTGAATATTTTTACTATCTATGCTCTGGTAATAAGGCGGGGTTTAGTTCCGCCATTCAACATGGAATGTCGCAGCGGTAAATGGGTAATGGAAGGGATTGTCTTTATAATTGGTTCCCATGTTCCCTCTGCCTACCTCTATAAAAGTAAAAATGTATTATAAGTTTATTTATATACATCACATAAGAAATGAAATTGATGTAAATCAAAATATTGTAATTTCATATTTTCCTTAAACATTCAATGATCCAAAATTCTAACATATTAAGAAGCAATGGGAGTCTCTAATACATTGCAAATTTTGACTTATATCACCTTTATTACTCAACTCAATCACAGATTATATAAAAAATAATTAAACCCTTTAAAAACAAAAATATAAATCATTTCTACAACTAATAAAAAAAATACGTGTACCTGAACGCTGCAAATTTCGTATATTTATTAATATAAATAATTAAAATGTCATATTTATTTAATCCTAAAAAAAAATCGCCATATAATATATTTTAAAATTATAACTAACTGATTAGGCAGAATTCATAAACTAAATTCTAAATTTAAATAGCAAAGCGCAGCGTTGAATTCTGCCACTCAAAACGGAACAAGTGTTTTAACCCAAGGTTCCCTTAGGTTACCCTGCCTTGTGCTGGATACAGCATGAAGCTGAAATATATATATATATATATATATATATATATATATATATATATATATATATATATATATATATATATATATATATATACATATGTATATATTACCATGCACACGAAATTTCAATACACAAGTGTCATCAACACAAGATCTGTTTGTCAGTTGAAGAGAATGTTGGAACGCGGCGGGCGGACTCATCCTTACAAACAAACTGCCTTGCCTACAACAATATTATATATTATAAATATTTATAAAACATAATAATAATATAACAAAAAAAATAAAACAATAAAAACAATTTCATTCAGCTTCACGCTGTATCCCGCACGTAGCAAGGTAGGCAGAGGGAACTTGGGAACCTAATGTTAAGACACTTTGTTCCGTCGAATTTAAGGCATGGTGTGTTGAGTGCCGGAGCTCAACCCCTAGCTTTGCCTTGGTACATTAAATATTTAAATTGAAAATTTTAAATATTTCAATTTAAATATTTAATGCTTCATTTCTTCGCTCTAGTAATAAGGCAAAACGCGGCGTTGAGTTCCGCCACTCAACCTCAACACGCAATGTCTCAAATTCGGCGGAAAGCGGGGAACGGAAGTGGAACGGAGTGTCTTAACACTAGGTTCCCTGGTTTCCTCTGCCTACCCTGCCTCGTGCGGGATAGAGCGTGAAACTAAAAAAAAAATATTTCACATCCTCGAGTATTGATCGAACCATTCCTAAGTCTACGACAATGGATTTTATAGTCACACATGTATAGAGCTATACAAACAGAAGTATTAATAATAATTTAATAATTAAGTACGATCGTTGCGAATTTGGTTCCCATTTATTTAAACCTTTGTTTGTGATAAAATACTCAACGAACGTTACTTAAAAAACATAAAGAAAAAGCCCAGCACAAAATTTGCTACTTCGTTTTGGCAAAGTTTAATCCAATTTTCATAAAACATGACTGTAGAAACAAGGTTTTCATTAGAAAAACCTGTAATTAAATCTTTTTATTTAATAAAGAGCTAAAGTGCCTTTACAATTTAAAATACTCCTCTTTTTGTGTCGGAGTTTTAAAAAAATGCGGCGTTGAGTTCCGCCACTCAACAAGCAATCCTAAAAAGCTTCAAATTCAGCAACAAAGTGGGGAACAGAACGGACTGACAACAATAGGTTCCCAAGTTCCCTCTACCTACGCTACCACGTGCGGGATACAGCGTGAAGCTGAAAAAAAAAACATAAAAAATCGCACAATTTTAAATAAAAAATATTAATACATAAAAATAATACTTACATAAACTTAGAAAACCTCAATCTATACACCGGCATATTGCAATTAACAAATTCTTCACATTGATCTTCTGTGGTCAGCTCTATGTCACTGTCAGATATGGTGACAGCTGTCACTGATCTGTCACTGTCATTTATATACAGGGGACTGTCTTTTATAGCGTCAAGAGCGTCCTTAACAGAGTATAAATCTACTTTAGTTATAAGAACACCGGACATTTGTCCTGTTTTAGTTAAATTTCTATCATATGTCGTTACTTGTGAGTGCTGAAAGAATAAAAATAAGTGTTTTTTTTATACTAATTATATTATTAGACACTTTGGGAGAGTTGGGAACTTAAGTGTTAAGACACTCTTTCTGCCGCATTTGAGGCATTGCGTGATGAGTGGCGGAACTCAACGCCGCGCTTTGAAAGTATTGAATATTTCATTTCTTAGAATGGGGATCGATTAAATACCACCACTCAACAAGTAATGCCCCAAATTTGTCACTGTTTATATATAGAAGATGTATGAAAAAATCGTATAGGGGACGTTTCTTTATGTTATAAGGCCCAAAGTAGTGATTTTTCAACATTTTTGTATGTTTATCTATGCGTTTATATGCACTAATCTTAGAAGCAGCTAACCAGATTTTTATACAGTTTATAATATTTAATATTTTTACTATTTTTAAAGTGTTATTCCACACTTAGGAAAGAAAAATACTAAATTTAAAAACGTATAAAAATTTGCTATGTAACGTATAAAATGCTAACAACATAAATAAGTTGTAACAAGCGTATAAAAATTTCGACGGAGCTAGGTGAGGACGAATGGCTTAGTTGGTCAGAGCGCTTGGATGGATTCCAAGAGGCGCGGGTTCAAATCCTGCTTCGTTCAAATTTTTATACGTTTTTAATTTGGCAACCTGCAACAACCAGCAAAATTTAGTTTCATTTCAATCGGTTACTAAATAACAAAGTTATATTAATTTAAAATATTTAGTTTGACAAAAAGCTACAATTTTTTTATTCATTTAGCTGAAATTTCAGTATCAAATGTATAGATATTGTCTTAAAAGTGAAAATAATATTGTTCGATACAAGCGGGCGAAGCCGCAAAACAAAAATATACATAAACCAAATATATACTTACAAACCAATAATGTCTCTGTACCACAGTCTCCTCACGGTAAGGACTTAGCGGAAGAAACATAAACACGATACAAGCTAACAGTCCACTGAATAAAACTATATAAAGATGTTTACGACTGAACAGGAGTTCAATTCCCGACTGTGGAAAAAAAATAGTTATTTTGAAAAAAAAAAAATATTTTAAAAATGTTTTTTTCAATACAAATAAAGGTATGTTTTAACTTCACACTGTAGCCCTCAGATGGCAGGGTAGGCAGAGGAAACTTGGGAACCTAGTGTTAAGGCACCCCGTTTTCCACGCAATAGCGCAGTACTAAATTTGAACGATATTTCGTGTTGAGTGACGGAACTCAACGCCGCGCTGTCTTGTTTTTAGAGTAAAATATATATATTATATATTATTATAGTAATTCATTTCCCCAGTGGGAAGAGACCCGCAATCAATGCACTATACAACTTAATGATTCTAGATTCGATTCCGACTCTGGAGAATAATTTTATCTATACTTTAGACGCTCACTAAGATAAAGCACGGTGTTAAGTACTGCTACTCAAAATTTCAACATGAAAGGGCCTGTCATGGCGCAGTGACACAAGTAGCTGATCGTAAACGACAGGTTGTGGGTTCGATATCCACTCGAGAAAATGATAAATTTTGCATTTGAATATTATCAAATAAAAATATTTAAATATTTAATGTTTTCATTTCATAGCTCTGGTAATATGGCAAAGCGCTGCGTAAATATCCGCCAATCAACTCGCAATGACTCAAATTCAGGCTCACAGTAGGTTCCCAAGTTCTCTCTGCATACCCTGCCATGTGGGGAATACAGAGTGAACCTGATTGATTATTTATAATGGACTAAAAATCTGAAAACAAAGCCTAAACACAAAATGTATCTTACATTTCTATAAATATTTTTTTTTTTTAGCTTCACGCTGTATCCGCCACGACGCAGGGTAGGCAGAGGGAACCCTTGAACCTAGTGTTAAGACACTCCGTTCCACTTCCGTTACCCACTTTCCGAAAACATTTTCTATAAATATAATCAAAATAATAAAAAGAAACATATATATACCACACATAAGCACACGAGTAGCGTCAAACCCGCACTGACCGTCGCAATAATGAAATCCGGGAAATCACTCCCAGATCTACCCATTATTGGTATTAGAAACAAAATGAATCTATACCATAGAGAATATACAAATAACGTTGCGGGTAAAGTCGGTATTGTTTCTAGTATTAAATGTTGGAGAGCTAAAAAAGTGAATATATATATATATATATATATATATATATATATATATATATATATATATATATATATATATATATATATATATATATAAAATATATATATATATATATATATATATATATATATATATATATATATATATATATATATAATATATATATATATATATATATATATATATATATATATATATAATATATGTTTCATATAATTTCCACAAATAGCACAAAAAATCAATAAAAAAATCAATAAAACTAAATTATTAACAATAAATATACTAATTTTAACCTATAAATATTAAATATATAACATTCTCTCTTGCCAAACGATAATTCTAAACGAATTGTCTTTGTGTAGCGGAAATTTGTAAAAATCGTCCCTACAGAGATGCTAACAACATAAATAACGTTGTAACAAACGTATAATAATTACGAAGTAGCGCGATGAGAACGTATAGCTTAATAGTCAGAGCGCTTGGACGTATCCAAGAGCCGCAGATTCAAATACAGCTATGTTAAAACTTTTATACGTTATTAAAATTAATATTTTTCTTTACTAAGTATGGAAAAGCAGTTTAAAACAGAACGCATAAAAAATAAACTACTAAGTTTATATTTTATTTTTTATTTCTACTAGTTTTTAAACTGTTATTCCACACTTAGGAAAGGGAAATACTAAATTTAAAAACGTATAAAAATTCGGACGAAGCAGGATTTGAACCTGCGCCTCTTGAAAACCGTTCAAGCGCTCTGACCACTAAGCCATCCGTCCTCACCAAGCTCCGTCGAAATTTTTATACGCTTGTTACAACTTATTTATGTTGTTATCTTTAAAAATAGTAAAAATATTTAATAAATAGCATTCTCTCTCGCCAAATGATAATTCTTCCAAACTTTTATACGTATTTAAATTTAGTATTTCCCTGTCCTAAGTGTGGAATAACACTTTAAAAACTAGTAAAAATAAAAAAGAAACTTTTTTTAATTCAAAAAAAAAAAATTCTCACCTGTCAATTGCCGATACCTCACCACAGTGACACTCACAAAACCGCTCAAACTGATTATCAGAAGGAGAACCGTCAAAATATAACGTACATTAGCCAGGCATGTGAAAAAAGACATAACTAATAACGTAGTCGACAAAACAAGTCGAGACGCAGTTAAACTTTGCGTACAACGTATCGAGCGATTCAGTGTGACCTGAAAATAAAAAAAAAAACATTAATTATTAATAAATAATAAATTTGAACGAAGCAGGATTTGAACCTGCGTCTTATTCATTTGGAAGCAATTTTAGCATCTCTGTAGGGATGATTTGTACAAATTTCCACTACCCAAAGACAATTCGTTTAGAATTATCATTTGGCAACAGAGAATGCTATTATTTTTTAAAATATTTTTACTATTTTTAAAATGTTATTCCACACTTACGAAAGAAAAATACTAAATTAAAAATGAATCCAAAATCCTGCTTCGTTTAATTTTTTATACGTTTTAAACTTTAGTATTTTTCCTAATTAAGTGTGGTATAACACTTTAAAAATAGTAAAAATATTTGAAAAAAATTTACATTCTCTGTTGCCAAACCATAATTCTAAACGAATTGTCTTTGTGTAGCGGAAATTTGTAAAAATCGTCCCCACAGAGATGCTAACAACATAAATAAGTTGTAAGCGCGCGTATAAGAATTTCAACGGAGCTTGATGAGAACGAATGGCTTAGTTGGTTAGAGCGCTTGGACGGTATCCAAGTGGCGCGGGTTCAAGTCCTGCTTCGTTCAAATTTTTATACGTTTTTAAATTTAGTATACATAATTTTTTTTTAATTTTTAAACTGCTATACGGGACTTGAACCTGCGCTTTTTATTCACCGTACGAGGCCTCTTACCAATAAGCCATATGTTCTCTTCTAGTTATACTCGTATAAAAATTGCTATACGCGTCTTTCTCAAGGCGTAAGCTAAATTTTAGTACAGAGATAGTAAAGTGGCACAAGCGACTGTGAGCGCGATAGGTTGTGGGTTCGATCCTCACTTGAAGAAATAAAATATTGATTATTTCATGGCAAATTGCGGCGTTGAGATCCACCACACAACACTCAACGCCTCAAATTCAACGTAAACTGGAAATCGAATGTGTTTAATAAGAATTGGGTGCCTCGACACCAAGGTTCCCAAGTTCCCTATGCCTACCCTGCCATGTGCGCGAAGCTGAAATAAAACAGAACATTTTTTCGCAATAATAATAAAATAAAAATTCACCTTTTTACTTCTCCATATATCAAAAACATGTGAAACACCAACACCTCCTATTAAATAAGGTATACAGTACAATGGTACAACGAGCCAATTTTCTGTTAAATATCTGAAATATATATATATACTTTTTATTTCTTCTGGTAACAAGACAAAGTGTGGCGTTAAGATCCGGGTGTGTGGGGGAACGGACTGTCTTAACACCAGGTTCCCCCTCTACCCTGCTATATAAATATATATATCCGCCCAGACGGCGCCAGACGGTCACAGACCATCCTGATTACGCTGTTTCTTTCACGAGCGCTCATAGAACATCGTATTATATATTCAGGGGCCCCACCCGCCCCTCCACGCCCGGTGACGTCCACAGCAGTTGAATCATTTAGAGAACCAAAAAAAAAACAATTAAATTTACGCCATCTCACTAAGATCTGTCGTGGCGCAAGAGCGCAAGCGCAACCATAAAAGGGACAGGTTGTGGGTACGATCCCCGCTCGTACAAGCAAAATATTTAAATATTGTTAAACGAAATATTCATTGTTTTTCATTTCTTCGCTACGTTACAAGGCAAAGCAGGGAGCATTGAAATTCAAAAATTCTCAAATCCAAGCCGGATTGAAGAATGGGGAACAGAACGGTATGGGGTGTGTTAACACTAGGTTCCCAAGTTGCCACCGTGAAGCTGAGTAATAAAATTATACTTTAAGACAAATATAATTTCACATCCTTTATATATAATGTTACTAGAAAAAAAAAAGTTTCAGTTTAAAATAAATTAATAATAAATAAATAAAATTCACAAGCCTCATTTGTATTGTTGTACTAATCATGATACATGTAAAAACAGCTACAGTCGACGCACCGGCCATTAAACACAACAATCTCCCCGCCACTGTCCACATGAGCTCATAAATTACTGATTTACCTAAAAAACGTAAAAAAAAAATCGGCTAAATAGACGCTGCGGCTTCGCCCGCTTAAACACGCTGTATCCCGCACATAGGAGGTATAGATACCTTATTTCTATTCAAATATCCAAAATCGAAGTAATGTTGAAGATCTCAACATCGCACTTGTATTCATTTTTTAGAAAAAGTATAAAATATTTTAAGAAACGGGATTTGAACCCGCGCCTCTTGGAAAGGATTTTATAATCTACTAACATATTTTATCATTTATAGTATGAGTAGTAAGGTAAAAGTGCGGCGTTGAGTTCCGCCATTCAACACGCAATACCTCAAATTCGGCAGAAACTGGGGAAGTAGAACGGAGTATCTTAACACTAGGTTCCCAAGTTCCCTCTGCCTTCCCTGCCATGTGCGGGATACAACGTGTAGCTGAAAAAGAACAGCTTCACAAACACTCTAATACTTTATTTAAAAATAAAATTATTATTAATGTGAGGTTTGTCGTGGCACAGTGGCGCAGGCGTTTGACTGTAAACTCGACAGGTTATGGCTTCGATCGCCGCTTGAGGAAATGTAACAATTAATATTTTGAAATTAAATATTTAACGTTTTCATTTCTTTGCTCTCGTAACAAGGCAAAGAGCGGCGTTGGATTCCAGCACTCAATATAACGGCTCATCGGCATCGAAAAATTGGGAACGGAACGGAGAGTCCTAACACTACGTTCCCAAGTTCCCCCTACCCACCCTACCATGTGCGGGGTACAGCGTGAACCTAAAAAAAATATATATATTTAATTTAAAAACTAGCAACACTTACGAAATCCAAACAGCGACAGATAATAAAAAACACTCGCAAATCCCAACAGAGAGACGAGTAAGTCCACGACAAAAGCTGTTAAATACGAATATGTCATCAGAAATAAACCAACGTAATCGTAATAAACACCGACCGACCGCTCTTTCTGGAAAATAAAATACGTCAAATTATATTCACGTTGTGTCCGTCTTGGTGGGCAGAGGGAACCTGGGAACCTAGTTTTAAAACGTTCCCAATAGGAAATTCCAGTTGCCCATATTGCGTTTTAAATGGCAACTTTTTCAAAGTCGCCTTTTATCTCGTTACCAGACGGAGGGAAAGAAATAAATATTTCATATTTCAGAGTGGGAATTAAACCCCCAACCGTTGCATGTTTGTATAGTTACACGTTTGTGCCACTTTGTGCTCAACGGAATGATTGTATTAGACGCCCGCAAAGCCTAAAACTGGGAGGTTAGGTTCCCACGTCTCCTCTGCCTACTTTCCTATATGCGGCGTGATATTAAGAAAAAGATATATGTACAAAACATTTTTATATATAAAACAAATGTAATTAAAAAAAATGCTTAATACAAATGAAATTGTTATATATGAAGCAATTGATATAAAACATTAATATTAAAGGAATTTTCCAAAATCAAAACTCTCCATTCTTTATTTTTTACTATTCTTAAAGTGTTATTCCACACTTAGGAAAGAAAAATACTAATTTAAAACACGCATAAAAAGAATTCTTTCCTAAGTGTGGAATAATACTTTAAAAATAGCGAAAAAAATGTAATAAATAACATTCTCCCTTGCCAAATGAGAATTTTGACCAATTTTCTAACAACATAAATAAGCGTATAAGAATTTCAACGTAGCTTGACGAGAACGTATAGCTTAGTGGTCGGAGCCTTTGGACGGTTCTCAAGAGACGGGTTCAAATCCTGCTACGTCAAATTTTGATACATTTTTAAACTTAATATTCTCTAATCTTTTCTTATCACTATTACCGAAATACGGTAAGTATGAAGCTACCAAAAAAAAGTCCCCCAAACGAGAATCGAACCTTGTACCATTAATATAATACTAATTAATATCAAAATTTACTTTATCCCTTAACTCCACATTGTCAGCAGTCTCTGCGATCACATTCAGCAGCATGTTCCCGGCGTTCTGCACGACGCCATTTTGTATATACCGAGTGACGTCATTACGCGTGTGATATACGTTACCGTGTTTTATGAACGCTATGTCTATACCTGGATAGGAAAATTTAGGTACAGGTTCAAATTTAGAAAAGGTAATTATATTTTATATAATTAATTTTATTTTCGTTGCTTTTTTTTTAGTGTCACACACATGGTAGGGTTCCTCATTTTCCGCCGAATTTAAGCTATTTTGAGCGACGTAACTAGACGCCGCGCTTTGTCTTGCTACTAGATCGATGAATTAAATATATTTAATATTTAATTTTCGAGTCAGGTTATAAGACAAGCCTCCAATCAGTATATTTCCGTTTTAACATAATTATTAATGTTAATTTCGTTTTAAATATATTATAGATTAAAGAAGAAATCCTCGATATATGATATTTTTATTTACGTTGAAAAAGTACTTACACAATTTTTTTTTAGCTTCACGCTGTATCCCGCACGAGGCAGGGTAGGCAGAGGGAACCCTGGAACCTAGTGTTAAGACACTCCGTTCCATTTCCGTTCCCCACTTTCCGAAGAATTTGAGTCATTGCGTGTTGAGCGGCGGAACTCAACGCCGCGCTTTGCCTTATTACACATTATTACATCGAATGGAAACCAAATCAACATATCAACATAATATATTTTATTAATCGCATCATATATCATTTATAGATATAAAATTAAATAATTTCTTTAATATTTCACATATGTTTTTTTCAGCTTCACCGTTTAAATAAATATATTAAAAGGTTTAAATATTATTTTTTCATATTTCACATATGTTTTTTCGGCCCCTGCCATGAAACATTTCGTTCCATACTTTTTGTATATTGGTGAAACTCAATGTTGCCTTGCCTCGTTTTCCTCGAGTGGGAATTGAACCCGTAACCTATCGCGAATCTATTAATATAAAAATAAAAACAATATATGTTTTTTAAACTTAACGCTTTATTCCGCACACGGAAGAAAAGGTAGAGTGAGTTTGATTACCTAGTGTTAGGTCACTCCGTTCGGTTACCCACTTTCTGCTGAACATCTAAATAGGTAGGCAAACGAAACACGGAAACCTAGTGTTAAAACACTCCATTCCACTCTCCACTTTCGACCAAAATTTAAAGCCATTCTATTATAAATATCGAAAGTCAACGCCAGGCTCAACTTTCGCACCAGAACAAAAAAAAAAAAAATGAAAACTTCAGTTCCTCAACAGGGAATCGAAGTCACTACCCACCACATACACACCTTCTATGTGACCAAAATCTCTGAAAATCCTGAAATCCGTATCAGACGGTACGGCGCCTGAGGCAAACAAAACTTCACCTACGCCTTGGGCGTTAGGCTTAGAACAAGTTTGTCTATACATATTTAAAACTCTAGAATCGGTTACCTAGAAGATAAAAAAATATACTTTTGACACACTCGTGGCACAGTGGCACAGGCGTGTGACTGTACGATGGTTAAAGATTCAAGTATCAGTCTAAGTAATAAAGTTGTAAAGTTATATAACTCTCAGCTTCACGCTGTACCCCGCAGCATCCCGGGTAGGAGAGAGGAAACTTGGGGGCCTGGTGTCGAGACACTCCGTTCGATTGTCCACTTTCCGCCTGTAAACGCTATTTATTGTAAGCGCGACAGGTCGTGGGTTCGATACCAAGTCGAGGAAATGAAATATTAAAAATTTTCAAAGTAAATATTTAATGTTATCATTTCTTTAACAAGGCAAAGCGCGGCGTTGAGTTCCAAACACACACACACACACAACGCCTCAAATGCGGCGAAAAATGGAGAACAGAAGGGAGTAGCTACTACAAGAACTAGGTTCCCAAGTTCCCTCTCTCGGGATACAGCGTGAAGCAAAAAAAAAAGAGCAGCCATTTAATTATTTTTTGCTTGCACTTGCAAGTGTTTCATTTAATTATTAAATAAACACTTGCAAGGGCATTAGTCTATACAAATTTTCTGATAAATCTTGAAGCATATCGAACGACAAAAATAACATTAAATTAATCTTAATATATCTTACTAAGGAATAAAAACATTATTTTTCATTCCTCATATAGCAGGGTAGCCAGAGGGAACCTATTGCTGAAACACTTCCCCACGCACCGCCATATTATCGAGACATTGTTGAATGTATGTGTATATATATATATATATATATATATATATATATATATATATATATATATATA
>DWMZ01002011.1:0-14890 GCA_018249855.1 Eueides tales michaeli | reverse complement strand
TTAAACTTAACCTAATTACCGTCTCCAATAGAATTTATATTTATTTAAACAAACACACTAAGTGATAATTTTAAATGACAATTTTTTACTTTTATGTTTTATATTTTTTATTGCTTCCTTATTTTTTATGACTTGATGATACTAATATAAACTAAATGTGAAACAAATTAAATAAAGAGGATTTATGTTACATGTAAAATAAAACAATACTGTTATATGTAAAATAACAATATTTTTATAAAAAAATAAAAATTAAAAACGTTAAAAGAGCGTGCAATAAATTTTGAAAATTGGCATATTTTTCATGAAAAATTTGAAACTTTTTCAAAATTTGTCTAAAGTTTTCAAATATTGTTCGAAAAATTGACCAACAAGTACTTTTTAGTCAAAGTTATTTAAGTTTTAATTTAACTGAAAGCCATACGTTAATTTATTATTAAATGTTATTCTTAAGTATTATTGTAATTAAAACTGTGTAAAATTATTAAAAATGATTTGGCTGTACTTACTCTTATGCTTATTTTAAGTTTATTTAAAAAATGAGCCTATCATTGCACGTCATGTCGAAGAAAAAAAAAATTCTTAATTTATTTTTCCTTTCTGGCAGATAGAATGCGGCGTTGAATTAATGGCCGATTAGTATTCGATAACTATTTAGCTAATATTTACACTAGAAAATTAGACAGAGAGTGAGGAACGTAGTGTCTAAATTCTACTTTGCTATATGCGGGATGCGCGAAAAAAAAACATATCTGCATGCAATGATCGCCTCATTTCTTTAAATATTATTTTAAAATGTTTAGTTCTAAATTAAACGCAAGTTTAGTTCAAAATTATTTCGTCCTTTATATGTATATAAAATTTAAAATACATTGTTTTTATATAATTGTTTCTGTCAATCCGTCTTTTAGTTATAATGTGTGTAGCTTATATTCAATTTCATTTTAAAAACAAACAACTTAATTTTAAATATCGATTCAAAATATGTACTTCATCTCGATAAAACCTAATCCCATTTTCATAAAACTTAGCTAAAAACAACTATGAAGATTATTCTTTAGATTAAAAAAAAACGATTCATTCCTTCCAAGGTTTAGGTGTTACATACAGACACACAAACAGACAGGTCTAACTTATAGCACCCTTCTTTTGGCTTTGAAATATGTAAATTGGTTTCTATAGAATAATTGTTAAACTGATTTAATTCTAGTATTTTTAATGAACTGTATTATTCAAGTAAGTTAAGCTTCAAATTTCGATGCGTCCAATTTTATTGTGTATATGTTTTTTTCTATATTATTCTGCTATTTAGATTTTCACAAATGATTTTTTTCTCATTATAACGTAAATAAAAACATAGTTTTTTTTAACTTGACAAAACTTGAATTTCATGTCAAATTATGAAAAAAAATTTCAAACAATGACATTAAACGGATTTTAAATGAAAAAGTGTTTTATAATTGAAAATACATGTATCTCATTGTACTTATATAAAGTACTGGTGCTTTATTGTTTCATCCAAAAATGAGGACTTAAATATTAAAAACGTAAAAAGTGACAATTAAATATTGAAAAATTGCAATTGTACTGATTTGTAATAAATATATTTTAAATATATTGTATTTTTTTTTTCAATACATCTTGCATTAGTACTCTTTGTGACTAATTTCTCTGTTCTCTTTCTTCTTGCCATGTTTTTATATATATAATGCTATATATAAGAAACTTTCAACTAACTGGCAATAAACGATCGTCGACAACTAAAAAAATACAATTACAATTTGAAATCCTATATCTATACTTATAATAGATCTGTAACAGATCACGGTCTACACATAGAAAGTTTTTAAAAAATATGTTATAGGGGACCCTTATTAATATAATGGGGCCAAAAATTGTGATTTTTTTTATTTTTGGCCTGGTCGTACTCGTGTGTGGGTTTATAAGCGATAATCTTAGAAACGGCTAACTAGATTTTAATGCAGTATTCACAATTATACTTTGGCAACCTTAATTATTAGTGACGGTACTGTGGGAATCGTTGGTTCAGGGCTTCATCTGTTCTCCTGTTATGTTACCTAATGATGAAAATTGTTCAGTCAACCGACGTCCACTGCTGGACGGATGGCCTCTCCAATACGGACGGTTCTCTGTGGTCTGCGTCCAACGGCCCCCTGCAACCCTTACTAGGTCGTCAGTCCATCGAGTGGGGCGCCGAACCACACCGCGCCTTCACATCATGGACATTCGACATGACCTTTTCCTGTACTCTAGGCATAATGGTAGGTTATACTCTACGGTCTTCTGTATAAGTTGCCGCAGCGTATGTATGTGGTCTATGGTGGTAAAGCCCTTTCAGTAACCGGCTTGTTCGGGAGGCTGGAAGTTATCAAACCTACCAGCAAGACGATTTGACTGACTTATAAACACCTTTTAAACATGGTTCAGGAGCGACATCGGCCTGTAGATCTTCAACTGGGAGTTATCTCACAAGACGACGAAGTTTATGTTTCAAGCTTCAAGTGTGGTACCTTCTTCGAGCAGAACGGAATTGAAAAGCTTCTGAAGGACTTTAAGCACCGGTTTTTCACCCGCTTTCAAAAGGTCCGAAGTGAATCCGTCCTCACCCGGCGTCTTGTTGTTCTTAAGCTGTTCTAGAGCTATCCTAATCTTGTAAAGGCTGTTGTCTTCGGTTCTGGGGTGTCTTTGGTGAAGTGTTGGGTTAGCTTAGCTCTCGGATCTTTCTCCAAACCAACATCAGGTTTGATAGACGATGTGTACAACTGTCCATAGAAATTTTTTACTTCTAATTGACGCATTAACTTTTTCACTACAAATTAAATGGACATGAGCAGGTCACGTGGTCCGACATGTCGACGACAGATTGACCTAATGGTCAAATGGGCGGTCAAATGGCAAGGACCTAGATACCTGAAGAACAAGAGGCCAACCATATCCCAGATGGACAAACTAACTGACGCATGTAGCAGGAGATAATTGGCTGACTTTGGTTAAAGACAAAGAACGATAGAAAACGATAGAGACCCAAAGGTGATAGATATTAATAAATTACAATGAAATTAACTAAATGCTAATTTATTTATTATTTTAAATTACTAAGCATGAAATTAAATACAGCTTTATTATTATTATTATTAAGGCCGCTCTAACATCTTGCACGTCTTTATCATAACACTGCAGTTCTATCCGGAGTTTCTCAATCTCTTCGGCAAAATGTCAGTTCTACCCTCTTGCTCGTAAAATCTTTTCACTCCCAATACACATGTCATGAATTTAATGATGTCCTTCAGGGCTGCATCAGTTTTGTTCAATTTACGCATATAGGTGTCCTATAAGTTGCTGGATTTCGTTGCTACCTCCAGTAATGAGACTTGGCTGAACAATAACAAGCATTCCTCCTATTATCCACCGTCGAGACGCTTTCCTCATCCAACGTTTGAGCAGACCTGTCATGTTGTGATACCCAATTCTTCTTCAAAAGGCTTCTTTCAAAATCCATCTCTCTCTCTGTTCGAGTTTGTGCCACATCAGTCCCATGGGTTTTCGGAGGCGTACCTCTCCCCGCTGTGTGGCATTTGGAGTCACGGACAGACTTAATTTTCGAACCAGAGCTGTCTCCACAACTGACAGACTTGCGCATTCGCTTTAGACGTTGTTCCCCTCCCGAATCCGAAGAAGTTTCACAAACTCCTCCAATATTGTCGATTTGTTTGCTTTATATAGCAGTAGCGATAAATCTTACCTTGACAGATCTGTTTTAACAGGAGCAGACATCAGTGTTTTTATACACGTAGACGTATACATACAGCCCAGCTAGTTGAGGCAAGACAGTTTCACTCATGATCACGAGACATGATCGCACCCACGAGTAGAGTTCCGATATCTTCGGCGCTGGTATCACTGCACCTACGTGGCCGTAGGGTAAGGTACACACCACGCACGCCTATCCTAGCTCCTCACATGGCGCCCTCTGGTGATTATAGGAACGTCGTTTCATCGGGTCATTCGCCGACGAGCGATTGCTCGCTTGCTTGCTTTCTTGGGTAATGATTATTACCCAAGAAATAATCCTCTAGAGAATAATCACCCACCGGCTAGGGTGCACCAGCATGGTACGCTCCTCGTCTCACCGAATTGCTAGAGCTAGACCATTCAAAATAGGCTAGGTTTGTCATCTGTCATCTGTGTACGTTGGGCGCAACGTTTGCTAGGCAATATATATTTATAATAAATCTGTTTCTGATCACTGTGTGCCATGGAAGATATTTTAAAAAACATATAAGACATGTTTAGTGATGTAAAAAAAAAAATGTCATGTAAAAATGTGTTTGTTCGAGCTAATCTCAGAAACGGTTAACCAGATTTCATTATTAAATTTCAGGAACCTTCCACATTTAATGTTTTGTTTTATTAAACAATACACTTGTATAACAAGGACTTTAGTTGTTTTCTCTGTTCGTCAGTTTGTCTGTGCATTGCTCTCGCTAATCTCAGAATCTAATTAAATTCCGTATTCACTATTATTTTTATACAAACTTCCTTTATAATTCATTGATCGTTTCACTTAAATCACTTCACAAATAAAAAATTATATAAGCTAGTATAAAGAAGTAGATTACATTATAGCTACAAAATAAATGAATTGGCTCCAGTAAATGAAATGCTTAATATTTTCAATTTGAATAGTTAATGTTTTCATTTCTTTTTTCTGGTAATAATACAAAAGGCGGCGTTGAATTCCGCCACTCAATATGCAATACCTCAATTTCGGTAGAAAATGGTCAACGGAACGGAAGGTTACCCTCCCTCTACCCTGCCATGTGCAGGATACAGCGTTAAGAAAAAAAATTGTTTCAGCGGGCAAAGCCGCGAGCGACCGGTAGTTAACAATGTTTATTTAACATTAATTTTTGTTTCTTTTTCATTTCATCGTTCACTTATGTATATATATATATATATATATAACTATATATTCTTCGCAGTGAAAAATGGATTCAATAATGAAGCTGTCTGTAAAAGATAGGGTTGTCGGTTCGATGCCTAATCAGGAGAATGAAATATTTAAGCATCCTGGCCAAAAGACATGATTCCTGTTTTAAAATTCTACATAATTCAGCACAAGAGATGCTTACACATGGCGCTCTCACTTGCTGAACTCAACACCGCATTTTGTCTTTCTGGGCAAGGAAAATAAAAAAAAATGTATATATAACTATTATCTTGAAGGAACATCGCTGTGTCTCAACTACATAGAATTTTATATTTAAACATAACCAAAAAAAAAGATAAAATTGAACCAAAAAAAAATAGCCTTACCTTCATTAAATTAAGTTAATAGAAAAAATATCGATAAATCTGGTACTCATATAAGAATCTAATTAAAAAATAATAAAATTGATTAATCATCTATTTCCATACTATAAATGGTAATTTAAAACAATGAAATTGTTCGAGACAGACCTGTTCTTAGTACTTCTAGGTATGTATTTTTTTAAGCTTCACGCTATATACCGCACTAAGTAGGGCAAATAGAGGGAACCTGGAAACCTAACACTTCCTTTTTTTTAATTTTACAGATATTAAAATAAAATTTCAAATAAAATACATTATTTAACAGGTACTTTAACCGTCCAAAGCTATGTTCTGGTCCAAGTGAGAAAGGACCAGAACAAGTCCAACGTCGACGCTCTAATCCACAAAGTGGTTCCACCTAAGAAATTCGAGGAAATCGCAGACACAGCTAGAAAACAATTTAAAAATTTCAAGCAATTCACCATAAAAAATAATGCAGACGACAAGGAATTAGAAAGCATAGTCTTTGCCATAAAAACGGATGAACAAAATGGCGGACTGAAACAAAATGGCCGAAAGCATTATGGCCGCCTGCGAGATAGCGGGAAAGATGATACTTTGGAGCATTTGATTGTGAAACTTCTCAGTTATTTTAAGTCGCCTGGAAAAAAGAATTTGCCGTATTATAAAGCGCAATTGCAAAAATATAATATAAGTAAGTAATATTGAGGTAGCGCACAGGTTCCCACGTGGTAGGCAGAGGGAACCTTGCAGGAATCCAACGTGGATGTCAATCAATTGTTTTGAGTTCGATTTTATTGGTGAGGAATATTTTAATGTAATTTGTTTTCAATTTCTCGCCCTATTAGATACTTTTGAAAAAAAATATCTGCCAATATTAGGTCTTGATATTCAGATCAGGATTTTTGTTTTAATTTTAAATTTAGTTTATTTCTAATCTATTAAATGTTTTCAGGGCCTGAAATAATAACCTTCAGGAACAATGAAAAACCATCGATGATGTACGAAATCGATACAAAATCAATATTAAAATCATTCAAAGAAACCATTGCATCTAAGCGTTTTAAGAAATTTGTCGATAAATTAGTTGATAACGTAGCTGTCATATACCGGGCTATCAAACAAGAAATGTCTAATAGTTGAAGTATAATTGTATAATTATATTAAACGAATTGTATAATTATATAAAAATTTTGTTTATATATAAAAAAATAGAATAGAATAGAAATAGAAAAAAACTTTATTGCACGCAAAATCAAACATAACAAAATACAAAAAAGAAAATAATATAACTAACACATTGTGCAAAGGCGGTCTTATTGCTGATAGCAATCTCTCCCAGACAACCCTTGGAGAGAGGAATAAAATTTACAAACGGGCTTGCGCAAAGAATATTTCAAAGATTAAAAAAAAACAAAATTAAATTATAATAATACCTTAAATCTAATACATGCATAACTAAATACATACAATGTAATAATAGATACAGTATACTCATACTAACTGAAAAATATATTTATATATACCATATAAATAAGAATATAAAAGAAAATATAATATTACTGCAGAGAACGGAAATAATGAAATAAACGACTTTTAAAAATATTTAATGCCTTGGAATGTCGAATGTCTGGCGGAACTGCATTCCATAATTTAATAGCTTTCATAGTGAAAGATTCACCATAAAAGCGGGTGTGAGCAGTTGGCAACGTTATCCGGTTATCACTTCTTGACCGTAGTTCAAGGTTACAAGAAGTATCCGCGCCCATGAATTTAAAGCGATTCTTTAGATAGTTAGGAGTAAAAGGATTATAGAGTATAGAATAAAGGAAAGAGAGGATGTGCAAGTTGCGGTGGTGTCGTATAGTAAGCCAATTAAGCTTATTGCGATAATTTATAACGTGGTCAAATTTACGCAAGCCAAAGATGAATTTTAGACACATGTTTTGTAACCGCTCAAGCTTATTAAGCTGGGCTTCTGTTACATCCGAGTAACAGCAATCAGCATAATCTAAGATAGGGAGAATGAGGGCATGCATCAAAGAAATTTTTATCTTAATGGGCATCAGATACTTCCATTGCCTTAAGTAACCGATGGTAGCAAAAAAATTCCTACTAAGCTCTGTGATTTGGGCAGACCAGGAAAAAGAATTATCAATTATGACACCCAGATTCTTGACAGTGTTGCTGAGTGTAAGAAATGAATTATCAAAGCATATGGGACGTAAGTCACTATGGTCGATTTTAGCTAATTGGGAAGAGCTACCAATCAACATTACCTGAGATTTCGCAGAATTTACGCGAAGGCCATAAGCATTACACCAGGTGCAGATGTTTTGCAAATCAAGGTTAAGCTTGTCAATAGCGCCATTTATATCCTGAGGTGAAGCAGACACATACACTTGCAAATCGTCCGCGTACAAATGAAAGGAACATGAAATGGATTGGGAGATTGTATTAATAAATATAGAGAACAATAAGGGACGCTGCCTTGCGGTACGCCAGAGGAGAGGAGATGGTAGGAGAAGAATTTATTATGGGCATGTACACATTGATAACGATCATACAAGTAACTATGAAACTACTCCACAGCATCGGCCGACAAATTAATCGAACATTGTTTTATGCCAACAGAAGTTCGAAATCAACCGTATTAAATACATTACTGAAATCAAGCAAAGCAAGGACGCTCACTTGTTTGTTATCCATTTTAAAGCGTATATCGTCGCAAACTTTAGTTAGAGCAGTAACTGTGCTGTGGCCTTTACGAAAGCCAGACTGAAATTCAGAAAGAATGTTGTATTTATGCAAGTTTCACGTCGACGACGAAACCGACGTTCAGTTGTGAATGGACAATACGCTCCAATACTTTAGATAGAAAGGGAAGGATGGAAATAGGGCGATAATTAGCGAAGGCCCAAGATTTTTTATTTTAGGAATCGGGAGTATATGAGCTTTACGCCAGGAACTAGGAAAAGTACAGGACGACAAGGAGAAGTTGTAGATATGGAAGAGTACAGGCAGAATAACAGTAAGGGACAATAAGATCATTTTAGGGTTGATTCCGTCACTACCCGTTGCATCTGATTTTATAGAAAGTATGTAATACTTAATGTCATTGCAATCAATAGGGGTGAAATGAAAAGAAGGATAGTTAGGAACAGGTAACGAAAGGATATGGTTTAGAGAATTTTGTTTAGTTTTGCGTTTTATCCATAGGAATGGTGGTAGCAAAAAGTCCGTTCAGAGCATTGAGATCTAGTGTATGTGAGATAGTCGTTGGTTGATAAAAAAATATTGTATATTAACATGTGTAGTGGCGCAGGGGCTCAAGTGTGCTGCTGTAAGAGCAACAGGTTGTGAATTCGATCCCTATACGAAACAATAAAATATTAAATAATTTGTAATACTAAACTTTACAAGAATATAGCTTATACTTCAGAAAAACGCATAGACCACAATAATTTCTTCAAACGCTTCAAAATCATATTGCTCTAAATTTATTTAACCTGTACTATCGTTGGGCTATTGTTGGGCAAAGGCCGCTATAGTTCTATTTTTACCTATATGTAACATGTAGACAATATTAAATCATATATATCGTATATGAGAAAACACTGTCGTGAGCGATCCATAGAAAAAGTTGACGAATGAAAGAAGCATCGCATTAATTTTAAAATATTTCTACCGATTAAGAATTCCTGAGGCCTGTCGTGGCGCAGCTGCACAAACGTGTGACTGTAACCGACAGGTTCTGGTTTCGATCCCCAGTCGAATAAATGAAATATTTAATATTTTCAATTTAAATATTTATCGTTTCATTTCTTCGCTCTGGTAATAAGGCAAAGCGCGGCGTTGAGTTCCGCCACTCAACACGCAATGCCTCAAATTCGGCGGAAAGTGGGGAACGGAAGTGAAACGGAGTGTCTTTACACTAGGTTCCCGGTTCCCTTTGCCTATCCTGCTTTGTGCGGGATACAGCGTGAAGCTAAAAAAAAAATTATATATTTGATGTCTGTCGTGGCGCACTGGCACAGGTGACTGTAAACGCGACAGGGTGTGAGTTCGAATCCACTCGAGGAAATAAAATATTTATTATATTCAAATTAAATATTTAATGTTTTCATATCTTCACTATGATCACAAAGCAAAGCGCGGCATTGAGTACCAATCAACACATAATGCCCTAAATTCGGCGTAAAGTGAGGAACGTAAAAGAGTGTCTTAACACTAGGTTTCCAAGTTCACTCTGCCCACCCCTGCCATGTACGGGATAATGCGTAAAACTAAGTCTAAGGGTAAAATTCAGTTATAAATTAATAAACCTTTATATGTAAATGCATACGAATATACATTTTTTTTTAGCTTCACGCTGTATCCCGCAAAGGCAGGGTAGGCAGAGAGAACCCGGGAACCTAGTGTAAATACACTCCGTTCCCCACTTTCCGCCGAATTTGAGGCATTGCGTATTGAGTGGCGGAACTCAACGCCGCGCTTTGCCTTATTACCAGAGCGAAGAAATGAAACATTAAATATTTAAATTGAAAATATTTTATTTCCTCGACTGGGGATCGAACCAAGAACCTATCGGTTACAGTCACACGCCTGTGCCGCTGCGCCACGACAGATTAAAATTAATTAATAAGTAATATACATTACTTATTAATAAATTTTCTCAGCGCAGGCTGGCGCGACGTCTGTAATGTGACAGTTGTGTGATCGATTCTCACTCCGGTAAGAAGACAAACCGCAGCGTTTAACCTTAGGTTCGTCACGGAATGTCTTAATTGTCTTAGACGTCTATCCTGCTATATGCAGGATACAGCGTGAATATATACAAAATAAATATGTAGAAATAAAAAGTCAGTAAGTCTTTATTAATATTAAATATTTTAATTGTAAAACAATTTTTATTTTAATTTTTTTTTGGCTTCACGCTGTATCCCGGCCAAGGCAGGGTAGGCAGAGGGAACCCGGGAACCTAGTGTTCAGACACTCCGTTCCACTTCCGTTCCACATTTTCCGCCGAATTTGAGGCATTGCGTGTTGAGTGGCGGAACTCAACGCCGCGCTTTGCCTTATTACCAGAGCGAAGAAATGAAACATTAAATATTTAAATTAAAAATATTGAAATATTTAATTTTCTCGACTGGGGATCGAATCCAGAACCTGTCGGTTGAACAGTCACACGCTTGTGCCGCTGCGCCACGACAGGCCTCGAAAAAGAAATAATTTATATTATAAAAATAAAAAGCAATCCGAAAATAATGTAGGAAAAAGAAGGTAAAAGAAAACACAAAAGAAATAAAAAAAAAGAAATAGAAAACAATAAGAAAATAATTTAATAATCAAAATTATTATTTTGAAAATTTATTAATGTCATAACTTAAAAAATAATTTATTAAATAACTAATTATTAATAAAAAAAACTAACGAATTGAGAAAAAAAATATCGTCTAACTTATAATAATTGTTATTTATTATATATCTGTTTGTTATGGCATTTCACTTTTTCAATATCTTTAAAACTTTTATACGTTCTACTAATATACAAACATAGTGTAGTCATTACATCAAATAATTTTATATAGATTTTCGGTAAGCAAAATAAATATTTAATAATTAATACATTTAGTATCCAATAATCGATCTTAAAACGATTTTAAAGCAACGGTAATTATAACGGATTTGCTCTGTTCCCTATAAATCACCGTTTTTTTAAAAAACCGTTGTCGTATACTCCCTTACAATTTTGACTGTCGACTTTAGAATCACTCTTATCGTTTCCGTTGACAACATAAATCCCGTAAGAAATATTTTCATCATTTTTATTTATTTTCGTTATATTTATTTATTTACATTTATACGGTTTACATTTACAAGTTCTCTTTGCTTAACGTGCCATGTACGGTATATAACCGTGCCATGTACGGGCAGAAAAAAAATTTAGTATATTATAATAATACAGTATATTACAGAATAGTAATATATAATAATGTAATATATTGGAAGCTGAAAAAAAAAATAATTTATAGTATTTTTTTATTCAGAAGTGGAATTTACTTAAAAAAAACCAATTTAAATAAAAGACAAACAACACAATTTATTAAGAAACAAATACTGCAAATTTCAACAATTAAATTAACATAATAACCATAAACCAATGGCTTACGTGACCTTGACTTGAATAACGACTAACACTAATTCTCACAACACGTCCGTACAGTTCGAGAGCCAACGAGCAACAAGACAGTTCAGATGTTCTGCTCTCACAAACCCCCGAGGGTGGTGGGTTGGGATGGTATTACCTCGGTGGAGTGAGGTTGGGGGGTTGATATATTCAGTCGGATGAGCCTGTGCTGACGGGGCGGTCAGCTTAGCTGGGTGAGACCCTTGTTTGCCCAGGGGAAGCCTTGGGCGACCAGAGACCACTACAGCGACTAAGGAGTCGGGCGGAGATAACAGGTCGCGAGCATATAATAATTTTGCGTCTGGCGGGAGAGCGTACCAGGGCGCTACGTTCTGAAGGTGGAAGTGGTCAGATGAATCGGCACGGTGGAATGCATTTGCATCTATCTGCCGTATGTGGTCCTCCAGGCTCTCCATACGGAGGTCTCTATGCAGTGTTGCATCCCTTACGTAGAAGGGAACCACAAAAGAATTGTAAAACTGCACCTTGGTACGCACCGGAAGGCGGGAGTGTAGGAGGGATCGCTTAAAGCTCTAAGCAGTCTTTGTCTTATTGGAGGCTGTTCGTGCCTGGGGCATCATTGTGAGCTTTTTGTCAATCACGATCCCCAGGTACGTGGCTTCGTTTATCCACTTGATGGGCTCATTGGAGATGGTGACCAGAGGTGATAGCCGCTTCTTGGAGCTAAACACAATGGCCTGGGATTTGGAGTCATTACGCTCCAGTCGCCACTTTGCAGGCCACCCTGACAGTAGATGCAGCGTCCACTGAAGCTTTTGGGTCGAGTGGACGGAAGTCAGTGACTACCAGGGCGATTTCATCGGCATAAAGCGACAATGTGAAGCCATCCGCCATGGGGACATCGTCGGTGTATAGAGCGTAGCCCTGTGGCACGCCTGCTGTGATAGGGTGGCTGCCGGACGTTACACTCTCCACCCTAACATGAAATGTCCTGTTCTGCAGAAAGTCAGCTACTTAGATCTTCTATAGGAAAATTGGGAAGTTGGCCTGGATCATCTTCGTGAGTAGACCAGGGTGCCTGACCCGGTGAAATGCTCTCGCCACGTCCAGGAAGGTTTCATTTGAACTCTCTTTCTTGTTACGGGCGGTCGTGATCACGTGAAAAAACGCACCACCAGATCTAAGGTGCTCGGGTTGTTGCTGTTTGCTGGGTAGTGTGTTGGTTCATTCGGTCCAGATATTTCGTAGGCTTGTCGAGCAGCATCTTCCAGGAGGCATCTGCCGGTGGAGCAGGCGGTACGGCACTCCCATTCAGAATGCTTGGCATTCCAATCTCCAGCGGCTATGGTCGGAGTGGAGCTGTTGAATACCACCTGCACCTCCCTCGTGCATAGTGGAGATTTGTGCGGTCGGTAGATGGCATGTGCTCGGAGTGCTTTACCGCCGATCTGGACTTCCACTCAGAGGAATCGGAACGTCCGGGAGTCCAGAATTGGCAGCGGCTACTGCACCAGGGACAGCAACCAGCAGTCCTATGTAGGCTTTATCTGGTGAGACATCGAGGCGCAGGATATGATATCCGGGTTGATTCACTCTGCCCGTTGCTCGTAGGTGA
This sequence comes from Eueides tales michaeli, assembly GCA_018249855.1. Lineage (NCBI taxonomy): Eukaryota > Metazoa > Arthropoda > Insecta > Lepidoptera > Nymphalidae > Eueides > Eueides tales. The sequence goes on along the minus strand of DWMZ01002011.1, from coordinate 1,790 downwards.
GTCTCGTTAATCAGGGCCATGCATGACGTGGAGAAATCTGATTTTGGCCCTGAGACCGGCGGCGTTCCATTAAAGGATGCGTAACTCAGCCATTGGTAATAAGTAGCATCACCACGTCTAGCACACTCTGGACAGGGTCACGACCCTCCCTTATCGCGAGGAGAACATCCTTGAGGGTGTCGATGGCCCTGTCAATGGTGATGTGTGCATGGCGCTGACTCCCTGGCGTGTAGGTTAGGAGTGGCGCGGCTTCTGTCTGACTCGCTGCCGTGGCTTTGGCAGCTGGTGGCGCTGAGGTAGTTTACGCCACTGGTGGTGGGGGGTGAGGGGGGTCTTCCCTACGGAATCTCTTCTCCCTTCCCCTCTGAGTTTTCCACTTCGGGCCTCTTTCCTTCGGAGGGTTTGCTGGTGCATTCAGCGTAAAGACTTGGGCTTGTGCGGCTACCTTGTGGGTGGTAATCGGTGCCAAGGGTTGCGGTCTCTTTAGTTGCTCGGAGCTGCTGAGGACCACTGGCTGGCCTCTTGTTCCACGCCTCTCTTTTGTACTGGGGGCATGCGGTGCGGTTGGCGGAGTGCACGTCACTGGTACCTCCAGTGCCTAGCTTTCCTTGCCAGGCTTCGATTTTGATACCCAGTATGTAGAGGAGTTCCGTCACTCCATATATGCCAGGCACCAGGTAAGGGGTGTTAGTCAGCACGGCAAAGAATACTGTCGTACTAAGTACGTAATTAAATATTGTCGAGTTCCTTTCACTTTTATTCAAGGTCAACTAGTACCGCAGAGAAGTGTGCTCTTAACGGCGGGAGACGACTGAATGTGCAAGACAGTTCCTGTCGCATGCACTTTTTTTATAAGCCATCGGGGGCAGTAGATAGATGGCGGTGTTAAGAAACTTCTTTTATAGATGGCGTTATTTGGAGAATCCCTCCAGTATTATAAATCTTTTTAGATTTATAGTAGCCCCAACTCATCGACCGAATTGTATAGTATACCTAAGAGCTCGATTTATACTTACTTTTCTCAGGCGCTTTCAAAGACGTATCATCATCAAAATTAACTTGAAATTCACATAAATTACTGATGTCTTCCATATTTTTTTCACCGAATATTTCACCGTTTATTTCATAAACGATGTCAAACTTTTTAAAGTTTGTATTAAAGTCCAACCCTTCATTTTGTGTCATAGCGTGCCTTTAACACTTGTTTTATAGGAATTATCATTTTTATATCCCGGACTTGGTAAAGACATGTTCCTGTAAAAAAATACATATATATAAATTATTGATCTATAAATATTTATATTCTACACTAGTTGGTGCCCGAGTTTTGCATTTTGAAAAAGAACTAGAAAATTTACCGTTCATAGAAAAAGCTATATGCCTTACAGATTAGCTGGTTCCTTACGGATCCAGAACTATTCGAGAAAAAGTGAGTGTCCGTTTGTCTGACTGACTTATTCTACCAATAATATAAATAAACCATCTTGTGGAGATGTTAGTTCCACTCTCACGCTAAAACTACTAACCTGATCTTGAAAAAACTTCACTTTAATATAGCTTATGCATAAGAATAACACATAATTCTTTATGTACCAAAAAGATATATATGAAAAACTTTTTTTTTTTCAACTAATTATATTATTTATTAGCATATTTGTTGTTAAAATATTCTTCAATTAATATTATTGTGATTACAAGTTGCTTATTTTCAATTACTTTTTATCTAAGATAAGTAAGCACTTACAGTATTACAAGTTCAAGTTCAGTCCTGCCGTGGCGCAGAGGCACAA
>DWMZ01002010.1:0-14890 GCA_018249855.1 Eueides tales michaeli | reverse complement strand
GGAAGTCAAAACAGCATTCTCAAGACAATAACGGCTCGTCTAGATTGTCCTATCCAAAAGCATTGGATAGAATTAATAACGGGCCAAATAAAATAAAATTATCTACTAACTAACTAACATAAATCATTAGAAGAATTGTTACTAACACACTAACAATATATGGATGTATATCTGAAATAAATTATTTATTATTATATTATTATTATAACTCACGATATTAGAACAGTTATGTATTCATCTCTTGTTAATTAAGTTCACTTGAAAATCACAATAATCGTTAAATAAAGTAAGCATCTTAATACGTGCTGTGAATGTAAACCAATTCAAGCTCTCAAGAACTAATTTTTAATTATGTATTCTACTACGACACTGAGTCTCTGACATCTCATCGCATCTCTATTGTGAAGTGGATGAACAAAATTAATCTATATATTATACAAGTCGCAACTCACTCTGTTTTTAGGGACTTAAACACGTTCAGTAAAAATATTAGTTATTTCAAGTTACTGTAGGTATTTACACTCCCTATCTTACTTTCACTAATCATAACATATAATAACAATAAAATTACCTTATTAATTAATTTTTATGTTTCAAGATATGCATATTTAAATAATCATATATATTACCAGTAGAAATGGGATATAATACTATAAGAGTATGCAGTAATTATAGGTTATTAGAAATTAATCTGTAAAATTTTAAATTTAGGAATATTACAAATAAACGATAACTTATAGATACAAAATTTAGTTTGCAATTAAATTCTTTATTTGTTTTATAGGAAATAATGTAATATTAGTAGTATTCATTGAATTTCATTTATAAAAGTATGCAATTTTCATAATTATTTTCTAATGATGCCATCACGTAAAACAATAGTCCGTAAAGTGACATCACAGACAACCTGTCTCATACTTTATTCAAAAGTAATTTTCACGATACGAGCCTACATACTATATTTTCAATCAAGCAAACTTCTCGTTAAAATTTACTCTGTGAAAATACAAGTAAAAGTATTTTTTACAAAGTAAGTTTGAACGATACAACATCGTAAACAACTTTACGCTGTAGTAGGATATACAGAGAGGACTTGGAACCTAATGTTAAGACACTCCATTCTATCCCTCCCTTCAGCTGAATTTGAGGTATTGAGTATCGAGAGGCGAAAATTAACACCGCGCTAGCCTTGTTACCAGAGTACAGAAAATTAAATATTCCATTTGCTGTAGTGGAGATCCAACCCACAAGCAAACGCGGTCACACATTAGTGTGCCTGCGCCACGAAAGACCTTAAAAATCATAAGCGTTTTTTACCATTTCGTCCAAATTTATAAAGCAGTAAAGTGTTTTAGAAAGTTTCATTTTTTCCGCTCACAGTCGTCTGCGGGTACGACGCCTGCGACACCGCAGCCGACGCTGCTCCACGCAGGTTGTGAATTAACAGACATCATATGTCAAGGATGTTGGTCATGTTCACTTTGGCGTATTTCTTTGTTCAGTGGGTAGAGGAACTATATCAAACTATTTTTTTAGCTTCATATAACAGGCAACGTGGACACCTAAAAACCTGAGCGAAGAAATGGAAATATTAAATATTTAATGTCCTCGAGTGAGATTAGAAGTCACAACTTGTCCTATTTACAGCCGTGCGCCTATACGCTACGACTGGCCTTTATATTATATTTCTTTAGAAACTATGTTACTTTGTTTTAATGGTACTCTAAATTACCATCTAAAAATACCATCTTTGCTGTTTTCGACGTAGTAAATAGAAAAAAAATGTAGGTTTCATTTGATATATTTAATTACTCTCACTCTCAGCTTTACGCTGTATCCCGCACACGGTAGACAGAGGGAACTTGGGACCTCCAGCGGTGTTAAGACACTCTGTCCTTTTTGCCGAATTTGAAACATTGCGTATTGAGTGACGGAACCTTGTTACTAGTGCGAACAATGACGAATTTAAATATTTAAATAAAAAATATTAAATATTTAATTTCCTCTAGAGGAGATCGAACCCACAATCTGTCGCGTTAAATCACATGCTTATATCCCTACGTGATGACAGGTCTGTAATAAAGAAGCCAAATGCGGCATTGGGTTCTGTCACTCTGTACACTATATCTTGTGAACAGTGTGGCAAAAAATACTTCTCTTCTCTTCTCTTCTTAACACTAGTTTTCCTTTACGTACCCTACGTACCATGCGGGGTAGAGTTTGATTAAAAATAAACATACATAAAACGGAAAAAGAAAACAAACAATGTATCGTTAAATCTCTTTACTTTTTAATCGTACATATATTAATTAAATAAGTGAATATAATCATAAAACAAAACTTCACAATATAATTAAGCCGTAATTATCTGGGAGCGCGTCATAAATGCCTCGAAATTCAGTTTCTAGAGCTATTCCAACATTAGCAGTTTGCCGCGAGCTTGGAATCTCACTTGTCGAATTAATCTCTGCATCACGCCCGCGTCAGTTTTATTCAATAAAGAAAGCTCGCTAAATCCTTTTCCATCAGATTTTGTTATAAACAATATTTATTTGTTAAAAAAAATAACAATGTGATGAATGATGTTTGAATATGAACGAAAATTTAATAATTTTGCTCATTTTTATTATACATTTTCTATTTTCACTCACCGTGGGATGTAGCCTTAGAAACCTTTGTAACAGTAGATAGAGCAGAGCTGACGCGAAAGTATTTTATTTATTTTTTTAAATGAAATAATTTTATATCTCATTTCTCTAGAGGTCATTGAACCTACAAACAACACAACAATTTTTTTGGCTAAGTTGTCTTGACACATAAGATAACCTCGAGAGTTTTATATGTCTTTTTAGCTTTACGCTGTATTCCTCACATGGTAGGATAGGCACAGGAAACTTAAAGAACCTAGTGTTAAGACACTTTGTGGTGTTTCCCCCTTTCCACCAAATTTGATGAATTGAATGAGGCATTGCGTGCTGAGAGGCGGAACTAACATACCTTACCTATATATATATATATATATATATATATATATACAGCCTGAGTACTAGTGCGTGCTAGTACGCGACGTTCACGTAACGCGTTCAGGTTCAAGCTATCAGAGGGAAAGAGAGTCATTGTATAACAATCATACTCACTCCAACTGAATACTATAGTGGACGGACGGACGACTTAGATCAAGTTATTCACATACATTTGAGACTCGCTTACAGAATATAATACTTTCAGCAGATCTCTTTAGGTTTAGTTATTAACAACTAACGCCAATTAATAGTCTATGAACTATAGGAGCCATGCAGGCGTTTTCGCTTTATAGAACTTGTAGTTGGTGATAAATCGTCGCCTGACATCGCGAGCGCGACTAACTTCGCTAATTACCGTAAATTACTGCTAACTCGGTGTTAAACATAAACTTATACCTTATTTTCAATAATACGGTATAAATTTTAGACTTAGGGAAAGTTCTATTAATTTTGTACGCATTAAAAAGCATGACTCGTTGTGACGTTCCTACTGAGTCGAGTGTACAAGCGAGAACGCGTTGCACACATGTATTATAAAATTACAATCAAGTCCTTTTTGTGTTACACAAATAAATAATAATTTAGTGATAACAAAGCGATTCATATAAATATATAATTTTTATTTTTTGAGATAGATCTCATAACACTCGTATAAATAATAAACACTCGTAATAATTATAGAGAACGTCTTAAGCTCCGTCCTACACCCGGCGCGCCGCGTCTAAAATATGCGTATTTATTTTATTTGTTACAGGAATTATACAAAATATATCATATAATACAAGTCTTATTTACTTATACAAATTTGTATACTCTTACATATATTCTTTGTTGACATATTATAAGAATAGTAAAAAATACCTAAAATTCTAGCAATTGTAGCAGTTTATTCACTTAAAGTTAGTTTTAACGTGTAAATCTCTTTAATTAAATGTCTAAAATCACAAATACGAATCTTAATTTATGACAAGAAAGACTATAATAAAATGATGTCACAAAATGACGTCATTGCCAACACTAAAAATCTTAAAATCACAGTGCCTTGCCGTCGTGACATGATGCTACAAGCAACTTTTTCTCTAAACTTCACGCTGTATCCTGCACTTGGTAGTGCAGAGGGCACTTCGGATCCTAGTGTTACGACAATCCGTACCGTTCCCCACTTTCCACTGAATTAGAGGCGTTGCATCTCAAGTGTTACTTACTCGTATAATCACGGCTAGAAAATAAAAATATTAAATATTTAATTTGATATTATCGAACTCACCAACCCATCACGTTAATAGTCACATACTCGTGCCCCTCCACCGCGACATGCCTCTACGACAGGTAAGCTTAAATAAAATCAGTTGAAATGAAATGTATAAAATTATTTTGTACAATAATATATAATCCTGGAATAAATAACATATTTACTCTACTTTTTATTTTATTCTTATTTTAGCAAAAATCGGCTTTTGGTGATCATAAATAATGTTAAAAGAATTTTTATAAAATACTAAACCGCGCATATACATTTAAAAAATTAATGCAGATAAATTAATCGTTCTAACCTCCTCGTACTCGTGCGGTGAGACGTACTAACAGTTTTTATAAATAATAATGTTTCAATTGTATATGTGCGTAGTTTGTTACGATATTATGCGGTTTTCTTTTACATTAATACGAAATACAAAAAGTTTTACGTTTTTGAAAAATATTTCTGACTCTCAATATATTTTACGTTATATACTAAATGCACCGGTGGTTTCTTTTACGCACCAGAACTCATTAAATTAAAACGATTAATACAGATCATGATTTTTAAATTTAGTTTTGATCTCGACTACTATTCGCAGAGCGCCAGTCGATTTAAAGATAAACTCCTTTAAGCTCCGGAGTCCTCAACTTTGGTCCGTTGCGTTGCTTAGGTTATTTTCCATACAAAAATATCTATGCAGCGTCACACACACTCTCATTACTATAATTACAGTACGTCAGCGTTAGCAAAAATATTAAAGGTGAGAAGCTGAAACAGCCGAGATACAGATCTCGTACAAGATTAAAATATTTTAAATTTGCTATATTCAATATGTAAATAAGAAATAAATAACGTAAGCGCGTACAAAAGCAAAAGAGAAAACTTGCTATACAAATGCGGCGCGTTGAAGCAGAGCAACAGCAGGTAGATACGAATTATATTAAATTCCAGTAGACAAGAAAATAGAAAAGTACATCCGGTGGCGGTCGGCGGTCTACGGACTATGTAGAGACTATGTAGAGACTATGTAGAGCTGCCGCGAGCGAGGAAGAGAGGTATTGTAATAAAAGGTCCGGATCTAGTGCGGAGTGCGAATGAGTTATATTTTAATAACATCTCTCGATGTTTCAAGCTTCGTTGATTCTCGTCTCTACTGCAATGCCGACCGTTTCATATCTTCCACATCACGGTCCTCACTCTACCGCAATGTCTTAATTATTGCAAGAAGATTTTTTAGCTTCTGGCTGTATAAAAACTTAAGGTACGCAAAGGGAATCCTGGAACTTAGTATTGTATCATTTTATTATTATTAAGACGTTTTCCTCCGGTTCTGAGAAGATTTCGTGTTGAGTGACGAAGCATAAATCGCGCTCTATTGCTTTGTCAAAGCGAGGAAATGAAAATATTAGATATTTCATTTCCTCAAGTTGGGATCGAACCCATAACCTGTTGCATTTACAGTCGCACTCTTACGAGTATGTCCCCGCGCAACGACAAGCCTAGAAGTGATGTGTCACAAAGGGCTGAAAACTACATCGCAAACAGCCGCTTCAGTCAATGGACACTGTCAATATTACAAGTTTAAAGCTAGATTAAATATTTCTTTTATTTAAAATGAACGTATGGGGTAGGGAAAGGGGGGGGGCAGTAGAGAGGGGATAAGGTTGTCGTATTAAAAGCTCTAGCGGGTTTAAACGTGGAAGAGGATAATTTTAATTTCATCTCTCAATTTATACCTCTAAGTGCCCGCGGACACGGGCGCAGACGAGCTCTGAATGGCCGCGTCCGACCACTAGCGCTCATTGCTTTCTATTTAGTAACGACTCAAAAAACGTGCACTGTATATTATCTCTATATCGCCGTTTCAATTTGGTACATATCTGGAAAGTTTTATTAAAAACATAGTGTAGTATCGTGTACTCGTATATTATACAGTTGGCAAATTAAATTTTTGGTAAATTAAATTAAATTTTTTAACATCGAATTTGACCACTTTAGACTTTTACAGAAGACAGTTGTATATCTGGATAATATTGTAGAAAAAATATATTATTAGTGTTATGTTTGGTGATGATTGGTAAGATTTTTCCTCTTTTTACTTAATATAGATACTTTAAATATATACTTTAATGATAAATAAATATATGAAAGCAGTGCAGTTGTTTTCACTAGCGGTGGTGGAGCAGAAGTCTCGGCGGACAACTGAACAAATTTCGTGCCTTTTGATTCCATTACAAAGGAAGGAATGATCCTTTGTAATGGAATCAGATCGCCGTGTGATCCCGGTTTAGAATAGGAGCACCCTGGTACTGATGGTGTCGTAAGAGGCGACTAAAGTACGAGTGGAAGAGTCACGTTGTCAGCAATGATAACACGCATGGGCAGACTCGACCGGATTGTTACCACCCCCGGCATTTAAAACCGGCGTTAAGTAGTGACCTTGGTCACTGCGTTTAGCATTGGTTAATGCCGGGCTCCGGTGCCCATTCACCTTACAGACCGGCAACGCTCCTGTAACTCCTTTGGTGTTACACGGGGCCGTGGGCGGAGGTGATCACTTACCATCAGGTCACCCGTACGCTCGTTTGCCGTGTCTTATCCATAAAAAAAAAAAATAAAAAAAATAAAAAAAAAGGAAGGAAAGAAACGTCCGAGTGGCCTTGTTTAGCATTCATATATATACATATACGTAGACAGGCAGTATTACGCAGTTTTTATTAATGTAATTAAGGTCATATCAAAATACGAATATTTTCCGTTAATTTGTCTTTTTTATTTTTGTGTTTTTGTGTAAAATATGTCTTAATATTCAATAATGTTTTATAAAACCGCTTATAATTTATTCGAGAAAATCAAATATTATAATATAGTTACGAGGCATTCTAGGCGAGTTTCGTTGTGGCGCCGGGGCATAGTGAGTGACAGTTAACTTAGCGCCTTTGGAATAAATTTATTGATTTTTTCTGTTTTAATAATAAGATAAAGTGCGGTGTTGAATTCCACCACTTAATAAGTGATATTATGTACACTTGGCGGTGCATAGAGGACACTTAAGACTAGAAGATAACTATCTCGTAGCAGCGTTATACAGAGAGATCTAAATTTTAGATTCATTTTGGTTCTACATATAAGGAGGATAATGTAAGTCTAAAAAAATATATCAAAATAAATCACTAAATTAGTGTAGTTCCTACAGTTTTGTAAGTATATGTTACATGCATCCCCTCGAGGTCGACGCTGCTGATATTGGCAATCATGATATATCTTTACTTCGCGCACAATTAGCTCTTCTTTCCAATATAAGGCGAGTATCTAATTATCTTTATGTTAGTGAACGATAATTGAGTTAAGTTCTCTCTGTTACAAGTAACAAGTACTCCGGGCGGAAGTGAGCGACGCCCCGAGTACTGTCGGGATGAAACGTAATACGTTCAGGTTAATGGACATTCACGTATCGCTTGATTGTTACTACGATCGAGAACGAAGGATAGTTTCGAAGTAAATAATAATACTCACAAATTTCATTTGTAATTTATGTGCCTGTTTTTTCTTGAATAACCTGTGATGTGACGTGATGAGAAAGAGGCCCCTCTCACGTTACACACCTCACGACTAAGTGCTACCTCATCTGTAATATAAATTATTTGCGTTTCCTTTCTATATTTTTAGCTTCGCGCTGTATCTCGTACATGGCAGGGACAGACTGAACTTGAGAACCTAGAGTTATTACTGTCCCCATTAACATACATCCGTTCTCCATTTCCCGCCGAGTTTGGGGCATTGCGTGATTAGTTGCGAAACTCAACAAAGCACTTTGCCTTATTTATTTTATTTACACGAGCGAATTAATAAAATAGTAAGTCATTTCCTCGAGTGGGGATCGAGCTTATAACCTATCGCATACACAGCACGCTTGCGTGCCCCTGACCCACGACATGTCTCATTTAAATTGTTCTTTTTTCTGTAATTTAACGGTAAAATTATTAATTTTGACAATAACAAGCTTACTTATTTATTGTTAAAAGAATTGCATAGTCACAACTGTTTCAATTAGCTTGAGAATAATGATCGGTCTCTCTTCAAATTTCTATATGATTTTGCTCAATGAGCAAAAAGTTTGTGCGAATTCGGCGTCAAATAACGATCATTTTCCCGTCGGTGAGTGAAATTGTCCCTACTCACCTAAGAACTTATAAAAATCTTTTAATTAATGTTATTCTTAAGAATTTCTTTTAGAATAACTAAATATCGGACAAGAAACTTTTATGATATGAAATGAAATATAAATTTGCCAAAATAATCGGTACAAAATAAATTTTCTATACCAATATAAGAAATTAATTTGAAAGCAGAAAGAGAAAGACACCACAGACCGAGGAGGCCTGCGTCGTTCTGTTGCAGTAGTGTTTACGTTTAAATTGGACCGGATAATTATACTGATGAGATGCATTTTAGGCGTCTTCACTTGTTTGCGCACAAAGAACGTTGGGTATTTCCCCGTTGGCGGACTGTGTGTTTGCTTTAAAATTTTCTTTGCTATTGTTATTTCGGTATTTTATGATTTTAATTAGAGGTATTGATGTCACGATGACGTAATAGTGACGTGCGGTGACGTGACGTATGACTATGAATGTATTTCTGTTTATATTGTGATATAACGGGAATAGAATAAACTCAATCACTTAAACAAGTATTTATTAATAGTATTATGAACTTAAAAGACGCGTAAGAGAGTATTTAAACATATTTTAATTTATAATTGTTTTTTTTTATTAAATACCAAAAGTATTAGAGATTATCTCGATGGGAGGACGATAAATATAAGTCTCTATAAATTTATATAGCAACGTGTAATAGTTTCAGTGGAACAAGTTAATATCGGTCATAATGTGTGCGGTATTTTAATGAAATATTTGCAATTGTGCGGCTGTAAAGTTAATTTGTTTAATCGCATTAATAGTGACAGGAAGCAAATTTATTTTTCGCGCGTCGCTCGGTGCTTCGATATTGCGTGAGTTATTACGTGAGGTTAATCCGAGGTGTAATTTCTATTGCTAGACCATTTCTACTGTAGTATGTTGTAAGTCAAACCTTTAACAAGTTGCTTGTAATCGTAAGTAAGCAAAAATTTGTTGCTAATTTACTTGATTTTAAATTTAAGATACAATTATTTTGTTCTTATGTTACTATCTCTTTATAATTGTGGATCAGAGGATTTTAATTTGATAATTGTTGTGTCTCATTCTTTCACTCATTTAAAAACAACGCTAGTCAAACTGAAGCGAGATCATTTAATATATTTTAATTGCTTTATTAAAGTTGAGAAGAAATAAAATCATTATTAAGAAAACAATTAATATTTTTTAATTGTTAATAATATGCTTAATAAGCTAATAACAATAAAATCTGTTAAAACTTCCAAAAAATTTTTTAGTTTCAAGCTGTATCCTGCACATGCCAAGGTAGGAAGAGCGAAGTTGGAAGCCTAATGTTAAGACACTCCGTTCCGTTTCTTTCCGCCAAATTTGAGGCATTGCGTTTTGAGTTTAGCGGAACTCAACGCCTCAATTTGCCTTGTTACCAGAGCGATAAAATTAAAATATTTTATTCTATCATTCCATCGAATCAGAAATAAAGAGATCTGTAGGAGAACAAAAGTTACCGACATTGCTCAGCTGAAGTGGGCGGGATACATAGCATGGAAAACCGATGGCCGTTGGGGCGGAAAGGTTCTCGAGTAGCGACCACGAACCGGACGACGCTCAGTAGGCAGGCCCCCTACCAGATGGCCCGACGATCTGGTCAAGATCGCCGGAAGCCGCCGGATGCGGGGGGCTTAAGACCGATCATGGTGGAAATCTTTGGGGGAGGCTTATGTTCAGCTGTGGGCGTCGCACGACGACGTGTCAGAAATATTTACCTAACATTGTATATTATATAACAATAAAACCAAAAATATATATTTAAATCTGTCAAATAATTCCCATAATGAATGCTACAAACAGAAATGCAAAATCAATTTTAAACACAATATATTGTGTGGCAATTATCAGTGTAGATAAGAGTAACGTGCAGTAACGACCCCCTCGCTGCCAAATGTGGCACTCGACAGGCTCACGACGGTGACAACGGCCCGTCGAGGACGCGCGGAGACTAACGCTGCTCGTTAAAAAATTTATTTGTCTGAAGCCATAAGAGCTTTCAGCTTTGGGTATTCAAATGGCTAAGCTAACTCATTTTGTAGTGTTTTAGAAAATATCTTTATATTGATAACGTCATATTTTTAAAATTTATTATTTTCAGTAACAATGTATATCAAAATGTTTTACCGTTTCATATTATTCATTAGGCGATATCGCAAAGTTAATAAAGAAACTCATCCATTCTACGTGGGACAAGTAATTTACAAGATTAAGAAAACTGATCATCACATCACTCAACAACAATTTAATTTGCAACGTAAAGCTTTCCGCGAGATTACTATTTACAAGAAGACTGGGACGAGAAGTTCAATCGTTAAAAGTTAATAAAAATAAGAAAAAAGATTATTATTTCGTGTATAGTATTTCTATAACATATGTTCATAATGATCTATAAGTTTGTGTGATTATTAAATATAAGTTTCAAAATACATCTTCACCTCTGTGCACTCTCTCTATACACAAAATATGTAAGAAATGTATAAAATCAAAACGGTAAACAATATCCAAAACAGTATTTTTTAAATCCATCCTTAAAATTTCTGAGGTCAATACGCTCAACCAAACAAACCACACAACATCTGTAGATTCTAATCTATACTAATATAACAGAGAATTCAGCTACATATATTGTATGAGACTAGTCGTTATAATCCTAAGATCGTAAAACGATCGTCACTTTCAATTTCACGAATCATCAACAGAACACTCGTCGTTTATGAAGGTGTAGCACTAACGTGTAATGTGGCTTGGTCTTTGAACTATTTCACCAAAATCACTTCAGAAACGCCTTCTCCAAAAGCCTCTTCTTACTTTAATATCATAGAGTACAGTTACTGCTATAACCTTACCCGAATACTCTTACAAAGAAATCTGCTCAAATGCCGTCGACTAATTTAAGTTCATTGATGTCTTTGTTCCAAGCAATTTGGGAACGCTTTTTAATAAAGTTTTATTTTTTTGTTTCATGCTTTATGTTCTCTTTATTAAATAAATGGGAATTACTAAATATGTGAAAGCACTTTTCAGTATATGAAGTATATATGTCTGTTAAACAATCATGACGTAGTGGGACAGTGTTTGATTATATTAGTTTGTGAGTTCAATCCCCATTCGAGGATATAGCTATGTTACACTCTTACTATATGAAGTTCAGACCGAAAGTGAGAAGGCATTAGATTCCTTCTGACTCTTCCTCTACATATTGTGAAGCAGTGTAAAGATAATAGCAAATGTAAATTAGAGAGCATTGTCGTGGAGAAGGTGCACAAATGTACGACTGTAAGTGCGACAGGTTATGGCTTCGATATCCGGTCGAGTAATTAAAATATTTAATATTTTAATTTCTTCTCAATGCGTGGCGTTAAGTTCCATCTATGAACATTGCTTCAAATTAGGCAAAAAGGATACAGTGGAATTCTACAATTATTAGTTCCAGTGATGTGTACACATAGTATGCACATATTGTAATTAGTTAGTAATGGTACATGAAGTGACAACATTAACAAAGGGCAACGCCTAATAGGGCATCAATTTGAATATCTCGCGTGACCGCTTCAGGCAGGTCACGCTCAGCCATGACTGACATTTACATTCATTTACATTCATAAATATAAAGTGTATTGAACCTTTACAACAACATCTTTAAGAAATAGACTTTTCATGATTGTCTTCTGCTCCGTTAATTTTAGATTGTACAGTTATATCGTCTATTGTTTTACTTAATTGTATAAAGGCAGGGCTTCATATACATGCGAACATGAAAGATTTTCGCTGAATTTTGAAAACATCGCGTATTGAATGGCGAAACTCCACGACTCGCTTACACGCTTGTGTCCACGCGTCCGACTCTGTCGAATTTCTTCGCAAGTTGTGAGAATTCAGAGGAAAGTTAAAAAAATATTACTATAATACTTGTTTTAAACATTGTACAAGTATAATATCAATGTTAATTAATTACAATAAATTTTCTTATGTGATGTAAACCTGCAACAATAGCTTTGTAAAGAAACTACGAGTATATCAATATTATTATAGTGAATTTAAAATAGACAATGAAATGTTAAAAGAAATGTTAATGAAATGTTGATCTCGTTTCCAACGTTAGTTAATTTCATTGCTTGTAAACCTCAGAAAGAGTTTTTAATTAATTCTGATCATTTCTTTAATCGCTATAACAACTGCTCTGGTAATGAACATGACGACGTCCCGTGTCACGTGCACACACACAGGGCAGGAGGCAAGGGACGGCAAAATATTAGTTACTATTATTTATTATTTCTATAGTTTATTTGTTTATTTATAATTATGTTATCATAGCTAAAGTGATTCATGTGGCTGTTACTTATAAAGTCAGGGAAATATTTGATTTTCGTGAGATTTACGGTGGGGTCGTACCCCACTCGAGACAATGAAATATTTAATATTTTTAATTCAAATATTTAATGTTTCCGTTTCTTCGCTCTGGTAACAAGGCAAAACGCAGTGTTGAGTTCCACCACTCAACACGCAATACCTCAAATTGGGTGGAAAGCGGGGAACGAAAGTAGAACGCAGTGTCTTAACACTAGGTTTCCAAGTTCCCTCTGCCTACCGAGCCATGTGCGGTACAGTGTGAAGCTGAGTAGATTTACCTGTTTAAATGACACTCTCAAACCAAATTATTCGTTTATATTTAGTTTGAGCATATTTTTGGAAACTCGACATTAAGGTATGTGTTGTAGGTAGTCGTAACGTCATTTGTATTATTTTATTATGTAGGTATGTGTTTACTCGTATTAAAGCAGTTGTCATTTACACAGCGAGCACGGTGGTTTTATTGTACCTATTACGAAATACTACATGGTGTCAGGTGTGGCTAGTCATAGCTATTTTGTTAAATAATAGTGCTGTGAGTGTACAAACAGTGATTTTTTAAAAAATATAATGTCCGTGAAACCGGAGGCAACTCAAACGATGCTCAGAGACGTTACGTACACGTCGCTGCAACAGCCAGCCGCCATGAGCGAGGACGGCAATATGGCTGCGAATTGGCGGGAATGGAAATCTGCTTTCGATTTCTATATGATTGCGACTGGCAAGGGGAATGCGGAGTCCAGGGAGAAATGTGCATTGTTCCTGCACATTATAGGGAAATACGGCCGCGAGATTCTAGAAGAGTTAGACTTAGAGGGTAAAGAAAAAACTAATTACGAACAACTAGTGACAAAATTCCAAAGTCACTGTGATCCGGCAAGAAACATTAATTATGAGAGGCACATTTTCTTCGAAACATATCAAAGCGAGGACAGTTTCGATAAATTTTTGAGTGCGTTGAAATCACGAAGTAGATCGTGCGAGTTCGGGCAATTGCGAAGCAGTCTCATTGTCACACAGATCATCAGTGGCATCAGGGATGCCGGTATGCGTGAGCGTATGCTAGCAAAAATCAAATTGGAATTGGAGGAAGCGGTGTCGTGGTGCCGGGCGGTGGAGACCGCCAGCCGGCAAGCGGGGTCGTGTAGCGAGGCGGGCCGGGCGGCCAGCACCGGGGCAGCGGTCGCGGTGGAAGCTGTGCGCGCCAGCGGCAGCGGGCCAGCGGCGGCGGGCCGGTGGGCCCGGGAGCCGTGCCGTCGCCACCGCCGGTCGTCAGATGCAGAAATGGCAACCCAATGATCGTAACGGATACGTTAGTTCGTGTAATTACTGTGGTCGTAAACACGGGATCAAAAGTCAGTGCGCAGCGCGACAAGTGAAGTGTTACCGATGTGAACGTGTTGGTCATTACGCATGAATGTGTCGCGCTAAGTTTGTGAATGAATTGGACGGCGAGGAACATTGGGAAGACTGTGACGAGATACGTGAGTCATTGTTATGTAACTTATCTGTTAATGAAGTCGGCGGACAATGTCAATCGTGGTTTGAAAATATTTTTGTTGACGATGTTAAAATTAAATTTAAGTTAGATAGCGGAGCGGAGGCTTCTGTCATGTCTTTATGTGCGTTTAGAGAGGCTGAGTTTTCTGAAAAATTAATAAAGAAAACTAAATGTACTTTACGGGAAGTGAGTAAAAATAAACTGCCCGTTTTAGGTTACTTTGAACCTGTTTTAAGTCACGGAAACATAAAAAGCCGCCAAAAAATGTATATTCTGAATTTAAATTGTAACAATCTATTAGGAATAAATGCTTGTCGAGAACTTAAATTGATTATGCGTAATGAAAAGAGTGTTTGTAATTTAACTAAGTTTCAAATAAAGGAATCGGTATTCGAAGGAATAGGATGTTTGCCAAATGTATACAAAATAGAAATTGATAAAACCGTGCCTCCGGTTGTGAATGCTTCTAGAAAAGTTGCAATGAAAATTAGACCTCGTCTGAAAGAGGAATTAAATAATTTAGAAAGTTTAGGTATTATTGTAAAAGAGGACTCGCCGACCGACTGGGTGT
>DWMZ01002009.1:0-14891 GCA_018249855.1 Eueides tales michaeli | reverse complement strand
CAGACAAAAATTTTAAAAATTGTAGATTCGTGTTCTATTACTTATTTTAAGCCCCCCTACATTATTTTTTCATAAATAGATTCAATGTACAGACACGACTTTTTTACTGTTTTATTATAGTATAGATGTACGTAAAATGTGCATATATAAAGGTTCAGTTCAATATTTTTTTTATTATTTGTTTAATTTATTCAACAAAAACGGTAGTGTTGTGTTCGATTCATTAGGAAACGTACTTATAATTTTTTTATCATATTACAAGAGCTGAGCTTTTAACTACACAAAAAAGAAAGTTTGTTACAAAAAAAGTTGTAACAAACTTTCTTTTTTGATGAGAAATTTTGACTGGACATTAATTATTCTACAAAATTGTGGCGCAAGTTCTTATTTTTTATACGGCTATGTTTCATTACACCTAGTTTCTTGGTGTAATATAAGAAAAATATTAAAAATCATAGATAAATAAAACATAGTACCGCGACCTCGAGCTTTTAATCTGAGAAATGGGTTTTTACATTAAGAACAGCTTAACAATACGATCATTGCTACGATGTAAAATAAACTAAACCTGTAAACTGTTTTTGTAAAATGTATAAAGAATATTTTTCGCGATTACTATACATTTTAAATAAAATAAATTTAACCGAGTAGTATAGGTCTACCCGTGACCACAGACTGCTGTACGAGTGTTTGAAATTCCGGTTTTCAAAAATGTACAATTTTCAATATACGCGATTAAACCGGCTAAATTTGTTTCTTCTAAAATTTAAAAACTCTTTCTTGATAAAAGAACTTACCGCAAACCGCAACAATTGTTAACACTTTCATTGTCACCCTTTGGAACACTGTTCTCATTATATAATATCAATCGCTCTAAATGTCATTTGTCCACAAGTTCACGAAAAAATAATCACAAAAACTTTTTTCTCTTCATTTCAAGTAGCACATTCATATTAAAAATATAGCAAGATATTAATTAGTGAAACACCATCAAAATAAGTATTGTTAGTCCAAAACTAGGTAGTAAATACATTTTGTTGACAATCGTGTTGTTTACAAGTCACCGGACGTGTCCGTCTTCCATTGTAGGAGCGAGGAGCGAGTCGTGCTCCCCGCTCGGGACGCGCTCGCAGAATGTCCTTGGTGTTCCCGCTAAGCTAACGTCATGCGCACTGAGATCTCTTCAAAGAGGCCCTTAAGTGGATTAACTTTTTAAACTTCAAGAACTGATAAAATGAAAAGGTAATTTTTTTAAGTAAAAAGTTTCAAAAGAAAGCATTTTTAATAGTATTAATAAACTTTTAAGTTTGTTGAATTTTGTAGTTTATAGAAAGCGATTACAAATTGTCGGTGTGAATAAAAAACTTTAAATTGTTTGCGGAGTAGCGATTGGGGTCGTCCGTTTACGCTTAGTTTGAGGCGTGAAGTGTTAAGTGATGGGGCTCAACGCCCCGCTTACCCTGTTTACCTAAGAGTTAAGTAATGAAGAAATATAATAACCTCGTGTAGGGTCGAATATATTTTTTTTTTTGGAAAAACGGGAGAATTTGACATCTTTAGTTACGTGTGTTGTGTAAAAATTTTAAGTTATGATAGATCGACATATTAGTTAGCAACAGAATTTTCTTCCAGATATAATATAGGAACTTTAATATTTTGCTAAACTTTTTTAATGTTTAGCTGAACCTTTCGACCTTACCTACCTTACCTAACCAACTAACATTCGATTGATGAAAAACGGAATGATTTAATGAGCTTTTTTAGCCAACATTTTATTTAAACAAGAATCAATAAAAATGTACTTATATACGGATGTCATATTTTGTATATAGAGTCACGACTCAATGAATATCCTCACAAAATTACGCAATCACACTTTAATGTAATAAAACATTTAATAAAGTTTTGTACTTTCTAAAAGTACTTCCGCGTGGGTGAATCATCTAAAGCCTTCAGAAAGAACTTGTGTTTTCTTTAATTATATCAACCAAGAAAACAATTTTTCTAACTCAGCTTCGCGATGTATCGCAAGTTTAAATTACGTTCTAGGTATATGTATAGGTAGGTTTCTAAATATAAAACATTTACTATTATAATTATTTTAAACTTTTTAAGACTTTAAAATTAAAACAAATGTTGTATTTCATTAGTATTGATGGTATATATGTAAGTATAATATAATTTCTTACGCCGGTTGTTCTCAGGCGAGGTGAGGCAGTAACTTTAGTGAATCGGTGGTAAATTGTTTGACGTTCAACAAATGAAGCTTGTAAGTTCTTATTTTGAATAAAATATTTTAACTTACTTTTAATAATATTAATATTTATTGTATAGAAAACAGTATTTATATACTTTATAGTAAGAAATAAGTGCCCATAGTTTGTCTTTTATTGTTAACATAAAAATAAAATCTAAAGTACAGGATCAAAATTATAAAACTATGTCACTATACGACTTATCCGTATATATTTTCATGTATATTTGTATGTTTAACCAATAATTTATAGAAGTCATTACGTAGTGACGTTTATGAGGATGGTGGTAATGTGGCCGAATACTGTCTAGAAATTAGTACATTACTCTTTAGATAGTTCTGCAAAATAAGGCGCGATTTACAAAACTATTTCCATGCAACTGTAAGTTTGAACCATTTGATATAAACTCTTTACACGACTTTATATTTTATGGTTTAATGTTTTAGAAAGGAAACGTAAGTCGTTTTAAAATCATATAATTTCTTTTGTACGTGTGCATCGTAGATTAGACTCAAGTTATGTTCGTTTAGAGATACTAATAATTATATGAAGAACAACAATTATGCCGGCAACGCACCTACAACCCTTAGGATGTAGATGTCCATGGACGAAGGTTCTGCTTACCATCAAGTGGACCTACAGCTCGTTTGATCCCTCTTGAAATAAAAAAAAAACTCTTTAATAATAACTATAATATTTTTTAAGATCATAACTTTTTATTCACGAAAGAAAATAAATAAAAGTTGAAAAAAGATTTTTTTTTTTACGACATTATGGTAAAACTGAACGGAACAAATAGCTCTGAAGCGCCAGTCAGTTTGTACAGATTATCTTAGATATTGTGTTGTAAACGGAGTTGTAAACACTTGTCGCAGTTCGTTGAAACATCTGAGACAAATGACAAAGCATCCGTTGCGGTGTTAGATTGTAGAGACAGAATTACGGTTTGAAATTCTTTCCCTTTTCTGTTAATTAATAAAAAATACGATAGTTCAATATAAACATAAATTGTCATTGCAGTAAATAGCAGCTCTCTAATTCTCAGCTATTACATATTTGAAATGATTTAAACATGAGAAGTGTATAATTATATCTATCGATTATACGGACTCATTTGTATTTTAAAATAATTAGTGGCTAAATAGTACGTATGTGTCGATATACCGCATTTTTAGATAAACTGTATTTAAAAAATATTATAAAAAATGAAATGGAATGGAATAATCATCCACATAATAGATAATTCTCTACATAATATTTAACAGCTTACTTCATATTTGATGTCTTTTATAACAATAACTCGTATCGCATTCGTAAGCTCAAGAACTGTATTTTCTTCATGTTTTATGGGTCGAGGCAGGGATCAAGAACGGGATCGTTCCATAAATATATTTGAAGGCTGATCCCCGGAGAGGAAGGACGTCTACGTATTAAATGTTTATATATTTAATATTTACCTTTAGTACATTCGTATTGTATTTTTGTAATAAAACATATTTTTTAAAATATGGAATTGCGTTAAGGAAACATAAATAATGATTTCAAATGATTACAAAAGCTTTATATCAGTTCTTTTGAAGTTACAATAAGGCACAATATATCAATAAAAATATGTAGAAAAAGTAAATCTCAACCATCATCATACTAAAATACTACTACTTTATAAAGTTTGTATAGAAACTTCGGTAAAATAAATTTTGTTAACTGAATTCAAACTCGTTGATTTCTAGCACAATAAATAATGCAATATCATTTGAAAAACGACAGATTTTGGTTATCTTATATCTATGACATATTTTGTTTTTCTTTTTTAGTATAGTAAAAAAATAGTCTATGCCATCATTCCAACTCAAATTACGGTGATAAATAGTTAACTGTATAATACACTGCTATGTGGGAGATTATCAGGTACAGCATATATATTGATGTTAAAACATGAACGTTACGACGATATTATTGTTATTTTACATCTAGAAAACAATATAGATTGTTTAAAATAAAATTAATTGGGGGAATAATAATAAAACAGTTCGTTGTTTATAATAACTAATAACAAACTGCTGTGTTATAATTTCCACAGTAGTACAATAATAATTTGTACATATATTTTGAAAATACTTTGTTTAAATTTTACTTTAAACAAAGTATTTTCAAAATATATGTACAAATTATTATTTTAAATATAAAAGTTATTATATTTGTGCACTAAACTATTCTAATCCAGAGAACAGCGACTTTGAAAACTGAGTTGAAAGTTAATGAAAGTAAGTAATGATATTTTATTTCAATGTTAATAATGTATTTGTCATTACAGTTACCATGTAATATTTCTTTATTGTATAATTTCTAACTTTGTAACCAATTTAAGTCTTCTTGACTAAACAGCGAACAAGAAGCTAAAACATCAATACTAAACGTAGATAGATAACCTCTTTAAATCTACATCTTATTTTCTCAGAATATATATTACTTATATGTTTTCTGTTACTCAGATATACATAAATACTGCATTTTATTGAATATATAATTGAAAAATATGTAAATGATACATATTATAAAAAAATTGAATTTCAATCAATTTTTTGCGCTACACACGTACGCAATATAATTTTTAATTTAATCAGCCTCAACCAATGATGATACTACATTGATAATGTAAGCAGTATGTCGACAGTATTTATACAAATTAATTCCATTAATTAATACCGCTATCGAAACACTGAAAGTATACTGCATCCTTTTGGATCTCTTATAATGTAGGATTTCATTTTAATTTAAGCTTTATACGCCAGTGCAATTATGAGATTCTGATTTTTCGTTTTATTTTTGTCGTACGAACTCGTACACGTGTGTGGCTCAGCAAAATTTGTTTTACATCTGTATAGAATACGAGATCAACTTTCACGCAACTTCCGTAAACGGCAGACGCCCCATCTCGTGTCTCATCTTCACATCGCAAGCAAGCATTTATTTCATTTTGTTATTTTATTGCTATTTACGGGAGAAATTCGTGTCAAATTGTGTTTAAGTACAAAAGGTAGTTTCTCTTGGAATACTTGTTTCTTATAGAACAATACGGTTTTCTGGATTACTAAATAAATGAATTTTAAATAATTAATCGTTTTAATCATATGAGATTATAAAACATTGTTAACCATTTTCACATATTACCTTCAGAATACTAAATTTAAATTTCGTTACTTTCATAGTTTTTAGGATATATTTCAAATGCAAAAATATTACACTAATTTGACTTCTAGCATAAAACCTCCCTTTCACTCACAACACTGTTTACTTGGTTTACTGATTAAGTGAAATTCACTAATATTTATATTTCTAATTAGAACATGGCCAATTATCCAACCAATTTAACGTCGTAGCGATGTTCTCTTAATTGAAATCTAATTGAGTACAATTCCTAATGAACCTTTCTCTTCATGAACGCTGATTGTTTTAAATACTTTGAATTTATACTGTGCTTTTATTGCAAAGAACAACCGAGATCTGCATTGTACCAAAATTCTGTTGGATATAACTATGTTGAAAATAAAAAAACAATTACCTAGCCCAAGAAATTATGCATAAGGATTCAAAATTATTGTTCTTATGGTGTGTCCTGGCATCGCGCTTTGCATCCGATTCATGTATTATTCAGAAGTAGTTCGCTTCTATTCCGGCGAGTTGTTTCTAGTCTGGCTGATGGAAATGTAAATATTTGGTCGTGTCACATTTGTGTTCCGCAGGATGTAGAAAGAAAAACAGCAAAGTCCATATTTTTAAACTTTCGCATTATATTATTTTTATAATTATTATCGTTCTATTAAGACTCAATATGAGAATTTCAAATAAGTGAATCATAATTATCACAACACTTGTTTGAAATTCTTGTATTGAGGCTTTAATTTGATACTCATATTTTGTATTATGAAAGACCATTGGGTTGTTAGCGCGAATCTAACGATGCCTCAATTATGTAAATCCTTTCAGCGGTACTGAGATATTCAGTAATAAAGAATACAACATTTATACATACTTATGTATATCCTATGAAATCTACTCTATTTTATGTAGTTAATTGTGCAGAAATCATCGCAATTTCTTTGGGCTGCTTTCGTCAACCGTCACGTCTCTGCTTTTTAATTATGTATGACAGTTTAAGTATTCAGGCTCGGTAGGCAGCCGCTAACGAGAATGTAAGGATATGTTTACGAATTCCAAAGATGATAATCTAAGAGCAGCTTTGATTAATGTCTGTGTAAAATTAACATAATTAAACTAGAATGCGTTGACTGATTATTTATTTGTTTATATAAATAATTATTGAAATAACTACTAATTACTTATGTATTACTATTTTAAGGCTCTACCCGTAGTAATATATAGTTTCTAATTTTTTTTGTATTTATAAAATAAACTGTAATTATATTCTTTTTCATATTATGTATATGAAGTTGTTAAAAATATATCTTACACGTGCATCTGTGTACACAACACATATGTACGTATAATTTTTTTACAAAGATTAAATAAAATCACTTTATCCTAAAATAGGTTTATAACTAAATATTAAAGATAAATTTATGTACAAAAAAAATAAACAACTGCCTTTGATATCAACAGGCTATATAAATTGTGTATAAAAGAGATGCGTTTCATTAAACGTTCACGTGTATGACGTAGATTTCTACATTATTCATATTTATAGAAAGCTTCACGAATATTAGCGTTACTTATAAGGAGGTCATATAACTCAATACCTCATTTGAATAATATATTATATCATGAGCAGCTAAAGAACTAATTTTATAACAAATCATTTTAATTCTAAATGATACTAAAAATAAATCTTTCATTCATTACATTTCCTTATTTTAAACGTAAGATTTACATAACTGAGTGTAGTAAAATATACCTAAATCATTGACGGTTGTCTAAGCTCTTTACATCATTATAATGTAAATTTAAATGTTCCAGTCCACTCATTCATTTCGCAGATGAAGTGAGATAATGAAGAAAACCGTGTCTGAGTGACTTTATCTAATTCAGTAAATTAAGACAATTCGTTTCAGAGTTCGGTTACAGCCAACACAATAATGACATTAAGAAAATTGTTCGAGCAAAGCAAACCTGAGGCGCATGGTTGTAGAATGCTTTGTACACAAGTGTGTATGTTCACTATCAGGGAAGGGTCAGAGTGCTTAGACGGTTTCCAAGAAGCGTGTTTTTAAATTAGTATTATCCGTTTCTAAATATGGAATGACACTTAAAAAAAATTGTAAAAATATTGAATAAATAGCCGATTGATAATTCTAACGTATTGTCTGTCTTCCTACGAGGATGTTAACAACATATATAAGTTTTACAAGCTTATAAGAATTTCGACGTAACTTGATGAGAACGTATGGCTTAGTGGTCAGAGCGCTTGGACTGATTTCAAGAAGGGCCGGTTCAAATCCCGCTACCTTCAAATTTTTGTGCTTTTTAAAAATTTGTATTGAAGAGTTGCTTATTTACGGATGAAGTGTATTTAAAATTTTATATTACATATGAGTATTTGTGGCTTATTTTATTTAGACTTTTAACTAGGATATACAAAATTTAAGACCGGCAAAAAAAATAAAAGAAATCATTAAGAATCGTGTAGATAACTATATTGGACTTGCAGGCTGTTTTAGAATGAACACTTCAACCTTATTTGTGCTCTGTGATGTATCTTTGTACTTACAAAAAAAAATCTTTTATCTTATAAATTTCTGCCATATAAACTATATAAGTACAATATCAGTAATTATATTATAAATACTATACTTGAACATATACCTAACGCATTTGGTCTTTACATATATCTCAGTCAACTTACTAACTCCTCTCTATCTTGCACAGGCGAATGGCACGACAATTACGCAATACGTAAACAACACGTGTCTGGGAAAATCTTATTGATAAAAAGATAAATGTCAGTAATAAAATTGAACTATAATTCGTGAATGTGCTCACACTATCGTACATCTCTACATTCGGCACGCAACGTCTTTTATGAGACTAACACAAATTGAGATGAAGTACAAAATCTTAGAAAGCGTATCATTGACATCTCGGGGTGCGGCAAACGTGTCCAAGATTGTTTGCAATTTATTTGGTTCAAGGGTGACTGAAAATAGGAAGAACGTATCTGTCACTCTTATTATATTTTTTCTGAAATCATTAAGAATCGTGTAGATTACTATATTGGACTTGCAGGCTGTTTTAGAATGAACACTTCAACCTTATTTGTGCTCTGTGATGTATCTTTGTACTTACAAAAAAAAATCTTTTATCTTATAAATTTCTGCCATATAAACTATATAAGTACAATATCAGTAATTATATTATAAATACTATACTTGAACATATACCTAACGCATTTGGTCTTTACATATATCTCAGTCAACTTACTAACTCCTCTCTATCTTGCACAGGCGAATGGCACGACAATTACGCAATACGTAAACAACACGTGTCTGGGAAAATCTTATTGATAAAAAGATAAATGTCAGTAATAAAATTGAACTATAATTCGTGAATGTGCTCACACTATCGTACATCTCTACATTCGGCACGCAACGTCTTTTATGAGACTAACACAAATTGAGATGAAGTACAAAATCTTAGAAAGCGTATCATTGACATCTCGGGGTGCGGCAAACGTGTCCAAGATTGTTTGCAATTTATTTGGTTCAAGGGTGACTGAAAATAGGAAGAACGCATCTGTCACTCTTATTATATTTTTTCTGTTTTTGTGTTTAGATATAGGATACAAATATTATTCTGCTCAAATGTCGTATCATTGTAAAAAAAAACCATTTAAATTTGTTTCACTTAATTATATTAATTACAACAAAATAGACATAAAAAATGTTTTTCCTTCATATATAAATATTAAAATTATAGATATATTTTACAAAACGAAAGTAAAATTCAATAAAATACAAATGTTCATCTAATATATTTTTTGCGTAACTCTTAAGTCAGCCTATTCTCCTTATCATAATGAACAAGAGCTCATGTATGGACCCTCGTGTAAACTAATTATTTATAATTTTTATTAACATAAATCTTTAAACTTTATAGCTACTAGAGTCGCTTTTTTTGACGACGACACTTGACTGTGTAAGCAGCAAATATTTGACAATATCTTTGTGTCAAGTGTACTTTAATAAATATTTTTAGTGAATATAGAACGGAGTTTATAAAATATAAAAGTTTCAAAAGAATACTTTATTGAATTTTCTTGTCAGTAAGAAGCCTCTGTCTCAGGTGACTAGAAAGCGAAATTTATTATACAAATGTCACATGTAGTGGTTATAATTAAAATTAAAATAAAACATATTTTAAACTTTAACAATAGTTGAAATTGAAGGTAAATAATAATTACCGAGTTCAAAGTAATGATTAATAGATTAAGTATAACTAAAATTAGAATACAGCCTACTTTATTGTGCAGTTATAATTGGGCATTGGATACAAAATGAGATTAGTCAGGAAACTCAAGTTAGTCTACTTTCTTATTGTTCCCTTTCAACTACAACCCTGACGTTAGTACATCACCCCCAATGAGCGACACCGCATCGCATTTGACTACCATCTTTATTACTTTTGCGTCATATTTTCTAATAATAAAAACTTAACTATTTTCATGACAGCAAAAAAGTCGTTCGTTTAAAAATAAGGGACGTCACATATTAAAGAGGACCTGAAATTAAAATTTTTAAACTATATTTTCTTTTCATTATTTTTTTTGAATAAAATGTGAAATTAACACTATTTAGTAACAAGCGAGGTTGTGCCAGCTGCGCAAGAGATGCGGGAGCTAGTGGCTTCGACCCCTATTTGCTTAGTTTAATATATGTATATTTTTAGTATAGTAAAGTAAAAATATAATGAAAATAACATCATATCAACAATAAGTATGACATGACATAAAACGTGCTCTATTTAAGATTACCGACACATATTTTATATATATGTATAGACGTATACTTAAGTAATACTATAAAGAAAGAAGCTTTGTATAATCCACTTATTGAGAAAGGCGATATGTTTACAATAGGACCGTGTGAGTACTATGAGTACCAATTAAAATTTTGCAGAAAAGAGAGAGCTAGAGATCTTCTACGTGAGCTGTGTAAACTTGTAATATTTCGCAAATTTGACCACAGGAAGCACCAACCGGATTTATATATCTTCCAGAGATAACGTACAGTAATAACTTTAATGTTAGAAATAAAAACAATGTTTATTTACGAAACTGTTTTAAATGATATAAAACATAAATAATACAGTGAATATATGGACTTGCTGATACAAAAAAAGTTTCTATATAACAACAACACAATATAATTGATATATATGAAAGATTTATTATTTTTAATATTTGAAATGAAAATAAAAATAGAAGATCTAAATTTTTATACTTAGAGACAGAACGTAAGGAACATATAATAAATAACTATTTATTTACTGCTAAAAAGATTATTTTTCTTTGAAAAAATAAATTCAAGTGTTTCAAGTCAAATTAGTATAAAATTCTACTTTCTACTTCTTTTGTGTTCATAAGTTTAAAAAAACATCGAGTCAAATTTAATAACACTTTAATAAAATTAAATATGCTTTACAGATTATTTTTGTAATTTATAAAATAAACATGACCTTTAGTAAGTACAAACAAGTTTTCCGAGGCCACATTACATATAGAAAATTGGACAGTCGCATCCCATATCTCGCGTGACTCGTGCGTCTTAAATGATGAACCGTTTAGTTTTGACATTGGCAATATGTCTATTAGCAATAGGCCTTATTAAGTGTATTAAAAAAGACGACGAGTTACTCTACGACCACGATATCCAGTTAAAAGAACGTTTACTTGACGTTAAACGTCCTATATACGAATTAAAAGATGCTCCAAATACATTTAAAATATTTATCCAAGCTTGTGATAGCACAAGCAATACAAAGATAAGGAAGAATATGAAGAACGATATAAAATTGTTGTGTCAAATTTAAAATATATTAATGATATGATAAATCAGGGAGGTAAATTTTCTTTATCAGACATCAACGTGTTTTCAGACTTGGAGAATGATGAATTAGACGATATTATATGAGGAATCACAGATAAGAATTGTATACTTTTAAAGTACTAATTACAATTAGCCCTATATTATTATCTACTACATAAATAGTTTTTATCCTCAATACTTTGAGGATAAAAAAACTATTTATGTAGTAGATATACATATAGAAAATAATTATATGAGTACTATTGATAACTCAACTTGCGTACATATGAAAATATATGTATAAAATAGTATAGGCAATGCGCAATGCGTACGCATTAAAAAGGATCTACATATTTATTTTCAAAAATTGCTTTCAAAAGTTTTCTTATTTTGTTTCAGAGCAATGAGGAGAATTTCGCATCTTTTTGGAAGACATATTAATACATAGTAAAGTTATCAATAGTTCTGTCAACATTTTAAGTAAATAATATTACAGTGTACCATCTCTCTAAATATCTCATTTTTTAACAAATGATTTGTTTACGAAATATAGTAGCATCTGTCTTCACACAGAAATGAACGTTTAGATATAATAGGACCAATTTCAACACATTGGAAAGATTCATGAAATTAAAAATTTCAATTAACTCAAGGTTACATTCTTCTTGACATTTAATCAAAGTTTTAAATTATAACTAACATTATTGTTATATTTTTAAAGTGCTTTAACAAATTTATAATTGAATATACGCTTATCACACAAATTTTTGCTTAGTCAATATAAAATTCCGGATATCCAATAAAAAAACGCTATATCCAAGTGTCTTAAAAAAAACCTTAAACATGACTTAAAAAAGTAATAAACCCTTTACAGTTTGCAAAATTTTATGATTTTCTATATATCATGCTAGGGTAAGTCATGGATGTACATAATTGTGCGCTTAATAGTATTAATAAGCAATATGGCCCCGCGGCGCAGCTCTTGGAAACCAATCAAACACTCTGACCAACTGAGCCATATGTTCTTATCATGCTACGTCGAAATTCTTATATGCTTGTTGCAACTAATTTATGTCATTTTCACAAATTTCCGCTAACCAAAGACAATTCGTTAGAATTATAGTTTGGCAAGAGAGACTACTATTTTTCAAATATTTTTACTATTTTGAAAGTATTATTCCACACTTAAGAAATAGAAATACAAACATTAGAAACATATAAAAATTAGAACATTTCTTCGACTTCTCGTGAATAGATAGAAGTTGTAAAGACAATCGTCTGGAAATAATTGCTTAAAAGAAACGATCATGCGTGAATACAAACTAGGTCTTAACACAAAGAACTAGGTCTTAACTGAATATATTAAAGTTAATTCATATTTGAAATACGCTCCACGAATATACATACACGCACGAATATACATATATATAAATGAAATGTACTATAATTGTTGATGTTTTTATTTTGTAGTTACAGTTCTGAGTGTCAAATGTTGAGTTTGGATATCTGTTGTAGTTTACCAACTGGAAATGAAATATTTAAAATTTAAATATTTAATATTATCATTTGTTTGCTCTGGTAACAAGGCTGAGTGAATGAATAAGAATTCCTAGAATTCGGCGGAAAGTGAGTAATGGAATGGAATGTCGCATTGGTAGGTTCCCAGGTTCCCTGCGCTTATCCTGAAAATAAAATAAAATAAATTTAAGCGAATTTGATAGATTTGAACACACAAAAATATGTTTTATTTTTTTTCTTTCATTAAAAGTTTTCAATAAAAGTGTCCGAATCAATTGAGGCTTATTTCCATATGCAGGATAAAGCAGACTCTGGCATGTAGATGCTGACGTGTGGTTTATCCAAATGGCACAAAATTACTAATAATAAAAAACCTTTAATTAATATGACGCTAACATAACCAAAAATAACATAGGCTATTTAAAGGAAAAACGGAACGAACGAACGAACAAAGGCATCCTTATAGGATCACTTTGTTGTCCATCTGATACCCATCCCTCATGCTCCATTTTTGCAGCATTTTGTATGAAATCTGCCGCGTAACCAAAATTGAAAGAAAATTAGTAAAATGATTACTGGCCAACAAGTCTATATAAAACACGAACAAATATGCCATTTTCTCTTTTTTGGTAATTCACAAAAGTAAGGGGTAGTGTGGTACTGATTTGTTGTGACTGATATTACTCGTGGCTGAAAAAAGTCATAATTAAATATTTTTTTACTATTTTTAAAGTTATTCCAAAATTAGTAAGGATTTTTGAAAAAAATAATATTTATAATTATGTGGTATTCATAAATATGGGATTGAAGACTATTCCTACAATATGTCATCAATAATCGTCTATGGATTAATTTAATTTTTTAATACATACATGTAAAAAACTAGCGTCATGACACCACAATACAGATATCCGACAAATAATATTCTACAAATAATATTCTACAAATAATATTCGCAGAATTATGTTTAACAAACGCAACATGTGAATATACAAGCAGAAAAGTAAGCAAATGTGTACGTCACCAAAGCTTGAAACAGCCATCTCTCATAAAATATGTCTCATAAAACCTCATAAAATGTATCCCACTTCCGTGAAACTACACTTCATTTTACTACAGTAAACTGATAAAAACATTAAAATTTGATATGAAGGGAAATTCTCTACAGAATTAAAACAAATTTGAGAAATTGGGACGAAATTGCGGGCGGCAAATAAAGTACACACTTTACTTTATTTGCCGCCCGCAATTTCGTCCCAATTTGAATCAGCAGCAATTTTTAAAACACCGAAAGGTTTTAATTCAATTAAAGGTTGCATTAAACAGTATAGTGCGGTACTTGAAAGGGTTGAGATAAACAGTCAACCAATATTAAGTATCGATAATCAAAATTATTTTCACAGAAATCTTGGTAGTTATTTCACAATTTCAAAATATGGGGTAAATTTATGTGTAAAATTTCTTTATTGGCAAAAATAACATGGAATATTATAATCGAAGTACATATATTTTTCTATATAAATTTACAAGGGAATATCAAATATTCTCAGATAATTAAAGAATTAGTTTAGAAATAATATTTCAATTTCTGAAGTTCACCAATTTGCATGTTAATAAGTTGTGCGAATATGTACGTTGTGTATGAATTATTGTGAGTGTGCCAGTTGAGCACAGATTCACTTATTGACCACATTCCTTTCTTTAAATTTTGCCTATACATATTAGTGACATTGAATAAAAATCAACGTTTGGAAACAGACATTCTATGTTTATCATCATTGAAATATATATAATTATATAAATTGTTTTTAATTAGTTAAAAGTATTTTTTCTTTCCACGGTCACAGTAATAATTTATAACTTTTCTGCAAACCCCCAGTTGTAACCGTTAAGTACTCGTACCAGGAACATTATCATTACAATTTCGGCTCATTAACTCGCAAGTTAGCGATCTTTTTGATAAATGAAATTTTTAGAAACTTGCAGAAAATGTAGACCGACTATTGTTTTTCAAATACGCTTATAAATGCACTTGACCAGTTAAGGGAATTAGCATATACATATATTATTACTTTTACTG
>DWMZ01002008.1:0-14896 GCA_018249855.1 Eueides tales michaeli | reverse complement strand
ACCTGTCGCGTTTACAGCCGCACGTTTGTACCGTTGCTCCACGACAGACCCTAACTCTTTGAATTAACAATTATGCGTTAATAATTTTAAAAATAACCAATCTAATTTAGCAAATATACAAAAGAAGTACAAGATTATGAGTGGCATTATGCAGGTGAAATAAATAAGGAGACATACACAGTGCCACGCGGCATCTGAGACGGCGCGCGGGAATGCGGAGCCGGAGCCAAGATATGCGGCCGTTTTACCTAACCGCTTGTTTATGTGTGAATATTTGAGGTTACATTAACATTTTCATAATGTATTGTTATAGCTGTCCTCGTGAAATATGAGCAGCTTTACGACGCAATAGCTACTGGAACAAGTCTCTCGTTGCTCCGCGCTCGCTGGGCGGCTCGTTTGAAGTTAAATATATGATTTAAAGCGATACATAGTTTTATTATCTCATAAACGTTAAAGGAATATGATCACAAAAATAAATAAAAGTCGAATATATACGTGAATTTTGGATTCGTGTATATACAAAATGTGTAGCAATACTTCCTTTGTTTTAATTAACTTCACGCTGTATTCCGCACATGGAAGGGTAGACAGAGGGAACTTGGGAACCTAGTGTTAATACACTTCTTTCCATTCCTTATTTTCAGCCGAATTTGCGACATTGCGTATTGAGCGGCGGAATTCAACGTCGCGCTTTGTCTTGTTACCAGAGCGAAGAAATGAAAAATTAAATATTTAAAACTGAAAATATTAAATATTTCATTTCTTCAAGTGGAGATTGAACTCACAATACAGTCTCACGCTTATGCTCCTGCGCCATAATAGGCTTTTTGTATCAGTTGGCTCTAAATGATGCCGATTGTCCTAAATTTTATAGTTTTAAAATACGGTAGATAATATTTTAAATGAAGCACTTTTAAACGGATTAATCGCGTATATTGGGTTTTAAACATTTTTGGAAACCCGACGATTCGAACACTTTACAGTAGTCGGTGGTCACGAGTAGACTAGATGCTTAAAACCCAATATACGCGATTAATCCGATTAAAAGTGTATCATTTAAAATGTGTAACAATCGCTAAAATCAAAGATACTATTTCGGTAGATAATAGTTAGTATATAAGATTTCTCTATCCACTGCACTTACAATGTATTATTTATATTTCCTTTATATATTTCACTATTTAGTTGAGCTTTTAACATGCGAATAACAACGTAGCTTTTACGCAATTACAAAATACTCTACATATCTAAAATAGAGCAAACACTCAACGTCACATTTTATAGTACGGAGGTTTGCATTTTTTAAAGGGACAATATCGTAAGAGCGCCTTGCTGCGTCGCCCGCCCCGGCCCGCCTCGACCGGCTCCGGACCGCCCTGGGCCACCTTGGTACCACCATCGCGCTTACAAAATACGATTGAGTGAAAACAATTTGACATTCATATCGGTACTTTTTACAATATTATATTTCATATGTATAAAGCTTTGTAAGTTACGCTTGTCTTGTCTTAAAGATTTTTTTTCAATGGAATCCACTAAAATCCTTCTTCCATCCATCCACACTCATCACATACATTCAGGTAGTTTACAACTGCGCTACGATAGCGTCAATTGTCAACTATAGTAGTTATTCACTAAGTAATCTCCGCCGTGTCCATTGAACGCGACGTTGACAAAGTGTAGCGCTCTCTGCGCGGAAGTCGTAAACAAAACTTGTACTGAGATGAGACTTCAGATGTATTTGACTTTTCACATTTAAATAATACTTGTAAATTTAAATAATAATTAACTCTGTTCCTAGTATAGGAAGGTAGGTAAAAAGAACCTGGGATCCATGAAAAAAAATTTCACCATTTTTGCCAAAATTTTGGGGTATTGCGTGTTGAGTAGCGAAACTCAACGCCGCGCTTTGTCTCATTTTATAAGACAATCGAGCCTACCACAGTTGCACGTCCGTGCCCCTACGCCGTGACGGCCTTAATATTATGTTACTATAAATTAAATGCTAATATTAAAAAGCTTAAGTATTTGTTTGGCAAAACGTGTTTTTATTAGAAACTGCTGGTTGAATTTAAATATGTTTTAATGTTGAAAGACTATTTATCACATAACGTTCCCCACAGCGCTTGACTGTGATTGATATGATTGTGACATCGATTACTTACTCGGCGAATTGATTTATTTTAATTTCCACGCTCTGGTAGACTAAACAAGCCACGCCGTTGAGTTCCACAAGGTAACGGAGGGAGGGTAACGGAGTATTTTAACATCAGTTTCTTCCTGTCTACGTTGCACGTGCGGTATACAGCATGAATTACGTGACCAGATCCCCGGAAAGTATCTGGTTGAGAAATTTTACGCTTGTGTCCCGGTGATCGCAATGATAGCATCGGGACGTGATAATATTCCGCCCTTGACATGATGTGAAAATATTGGACGATCGAAAAAAATAAAAACTGAATTAAATTTGACTGATTATATTTATTACTATTTATTACTGTTAAAGCACACCCAAATTAATTCAGTTTTCTTTAGCATTTTTCATAAAATATTAGTGCTGAGAATTTTATAAAGGACAGTCACTTAAACTAGTAGTTCTCAATATATATATAGTAGGCAAGTAACAACGCGCCGTGTGATACCGTAGTATTAAACTAAAAGCTTTAATGACACGGACATCGCTTTAAAATGAATGATGCTCTCCGGAGAATCAGATTCCATTACGAGATTACGCGATAAATATTTAAATTTATAGCTGAAAATTATAGTTATGACTATTGTATTTGTTTTATTGAAAAACAAATGTGTCAAGTATGTATTGAGCTCCGCCTCTAGACACGGTATCTTAAAATTTGGTGGAAAATGTGGAAAGTAGTGTTTTGGCACTAGGTACCTCCTCCCTATCCTGATAAATACGAGATACAGCGTAAAACTAATACAAAGAAGCAAATATGTCTATGTGTTTGGCTAAACTTTTTATTCTTGTCTTACTTTTTTAACTTCTGTGTGTGCGCACAGACAAACTGTAGCAAAGTAGTAGCTACTTTAAATTAATTTTAGCTTTAAATTAAAGATTAGCGTGCGGTTTTATGAAAATGAGATTAGTAGTTCAAGAGCTACAAGCACTTCGCCAAGGTTCTAAAGGCCTTCTTAAATTTTTTATTTTGTATTATTATAAACTAGTTCACTAAACATATAGATTAGTGATATTTATTTCTTGGAAGCTTTTATTTGACTTGCCGTGTTAGTATGTGTATTAATGAATGTGTAACATTGAAAGCTCAATTTGATCCCACTTGCCAGTTCGATTGAGGTGAAACTTGGAATAACTCTGATGATAATGAAATTACATACAATCAACACTGTTAATAATCTAAAATGGCCGCCACAACAAAATAGCGGATTATATGGGTATCACATGATTGGTAAAATACACTATACCAAACAAAACTTGTTTTTAAAAAAGGTTTTTAATTAATGTTTTATTTATTTATTCTTTATGACTCTTGCTATCATTGAAACAATTGGCAAGTGGCCAGATGCTAGTGTCTAAATAATTCGTTGACCAAATTCCACCCAATTTTGAATTGTTATTTTAGTATTGAAATTATTGATGCTTATGAATCTATGATGTACTATTTAGAATTATATATTTTTTAAGTTTTGTTATTTGTTTTACTACTAAATACACGTTTGTGCATATAATAATAGTTTTGAAATTGGTTTGATTTTTTTGTATATTTTTCAGCCCAATAAGGAATCAATTCAAATATACAAATAAATTGCTATACAAATCCGCCCGCTTAGAAGAAGTAGAATGACAAACACACATTCAGAAGAACTATCATTATGCATGAATGAATTTTTAATTTAATAATTTTATTTATCCCATTATTATTACACAAAAAGTTTTGTACATTTGCAAAGTATATACTCGTAAGTAGTGAAGTCAGGTATGTCAACGAAGTATGTACGAGTATAGCATATCATTTGTAGGCAATTTGCGAAATTCTATGTATAATATAATAATTTTATAAATTGTGTATAATCTATATATCAATTAAAATATTATATATACGAGTATTTCCGACTTTTCATGATATGGTCAATTTTAAAATTCTAACGGATCATTGTTTTTTTCAGCTTCACAATGTATCCCGCACATGGCAGGTATTCAAAGAGAACTCTCGGGTTCCTAGTATTCATAGACTCCGTTTCATTACCCACGTTCAGCCGAATTTAGGGCATTACGTGTTGAGTGGCGAATCTCAACGCCGCTTTTTGTTTTGTTACCGAAGCGAAGAAATGAAAATAATATAAATATTTCATTTCCTCGAGCGGAGATCGAACCCACAACCTGTCACACTTACAGTCACACGATCGTGTCCCTGCGCCATGCCCCTTTATTTAGTTAAACAATATTATTTATTCAGGGCTCTGTAGATAATTACTGGCGCGTTTTAACTTCATTTGTTAATAACGGCGCATTACCCCGCATTATGGAGAGATTGCTCGTTGAAATTGTAATTAGGTGTATTAGTGTCGGATTAGAACAAGTTACAAGTAATTACTTACTGCTCTGTTATTTAATAACGCTCGTTTGTTTGATGACTTACATTGATCATATCAAAATTACTTCACCTTTAACTTCTTCACCGTTTTTGGAAACCCGACGTTTCGAACATCGTCGGGTTTCCAAAAATGTTTAAAAGTCAATATACGCGATTAATCCGCTTAAAAGTGCTTCATTTAAAATACTTCACCTTTATTATACGATGTAGGGAGGTAGGCTAAGGGAACTTTGGAAACTATCCTTCTGTTCCGTTTCCACTGAAGTTGAAATATTGCGTGTTGAATGGCGGAACTCATGCGTTTAATGTTTTATTTCATCGAAGATTCTAAAATATGAAATATTTTATTTCCTCGAGTGTGGATGGAACCCACAACCAGTCGCATTTATAGTCACACGCTTGTGTCTTTGCGCTACGATGTGCCTCTAATATGGACAGTGTTAAAAAATATAAAAAATAATATTATATAATAGTTTGAAAAACTAAAAACACGCTTCTCTTTTCGTCATGTGATACAACTGCTGCACTGCAATCCACACTTAGGAAAGAGAAATATTTATTTAGAAAGCGTATAAAAATCTCGCTGCGTTAAAATTATTTATGACGTAGAATGTTCTCGGAGCTACAATGTGTATGCACCTAAGCTCGAACAGTTTACTGGAAACCTATAAAGAGTTTCAATATTCAAGTCCTGGCCCCATTATCACACCAGCTCGATGATACTACGATATTGAAGTGTTACCTAACCTAAGTATAATAGCCAGGTTTCATGAAGTAATCATTATTAGATACAAGTGGTTCAAATTCAGATTCTTAGACTTTATAATAAAAACTAATGTGACTCAGTTTCCTGCTTAACCCCCGAACTCGAGGGTTTGACTACTTAATGCAATACTGTACTTTATTTGGCCAGGATTTGATTTTCACTCGACTTAAATATTATAATTCAGTCATCAGAGTTACACGTGGTGCAGGGGACGGGCACAAGTCTGTGACTGTAAATGCGACATTTTTGGGACCAATTCCTAGTAGGGAGAGTAAAATATTTTAATTGCTTTGCTCTGGTAACAAGGCAAAACGCGGCGTTGAGTTCCACCACTTAACACGCAATACCTCAAGATATCGAAGGAAAGTGGGGAACTGAAGGGTTCTAATAGGAACGTGACTTAAAACTAGACTCCCTCCGCTTACCTTGTTTTGTGCGTAACTACATACATACATATGTATAGAATACTATAACTTTATAGTTTACAAACTGTATGATAAAGACATGCTGAGTCTATTATTATATCTACTTATACCTAATTTGTCACGTTTACATTTTACATAGATTCATTACATGCAAAATTACTAGTACAACTGCACAAGGTATGCAGATACTCGTAGAACTTGGATACCAAGTGCTATGACACTCATTTCAGTTCCCCGCTTTTGCTTAATTTGAGTCAATGCGTGTTGACTGGCTGAACTCAACAATGTGTTACTCAAATTCACTCAAATTACTTGTTAATTTTTATTTAGTAAACAAAATATCGTAAAATACAGCTAGTTTGGTATTTTATTTATGAATACAAGAGCCGCTCCGTACGGCGGAGCGTCAAATACATTCTTTTAGGTCTCTCACAAATCACAACGTAGTGCAGTATCAGCGCTATCAGTGCACTGCGCCGAGCGAGGCGGGGCGGGGTGCGGGGCGAGCACTTTACACTATATTATGTATACTATATTATGTCGATCTATGAGTAAATTATATAAATTTGCATGTTCCGCATAAAACAAGGTAGAAAGGGGAAACTTAGGAGTCTAATGTTAGTACACTTCCGTTCCCCATGTATTTGTAATTTAATATTTAAATGTACTTAACTTTTGCTCTTTTACTTAAATTTGTTTTTGAGGTCTGTCGAGACGCAGTCGAGGCCTGTACAGACGTGTGGCTCTCAATACAACAGGCTTCGATCCACACTTGAGGAAGTTAAATATTAATATTGTTATTTCTTCGCTCTGGTCACAAGTCAAAGCGCAGTGTTTTATTACATTAAAATTAAAAGAGGAGAAGTTGCAGCTGTCGTTGCAGGATTCGAATTTTCTTGTTCTTAAAAGAAATACAGCGCGTTATTTAATGTCACCAGCTGACATTAAACATTTCAAAGAAAAATAGTAGACGGGAAACAAGTTACATGTCATTATTACTTCCTTTGACTTCCCTGTTACTCTAGAAAAAGCATGTAACTTCCCTAAATCGAAACAAACCACGTACGTCAATATGAATATCTCGACGTTCTTTGAGAGCGCGTGAACTCGCTCGTCATGTCTAGCTCTCGTGTAGTTAGGTAACGAGAATGTAAGTTTTTGATTTACGAAATTGATTTTCAGTCCAGTTTGACGCAGACGAGGTTTGATTCATAAAGACGTGTCCGCTTTGAGCTTTGAATATTTTCTTTTTTTTTTCTTTCGATATGTATGAAGAAGTAACAATTTTCATTAATTTACAATAATACAATACCAACAATGGCATTTAAAGTCATTTCATTTATGAAATCGAATGAAAATAATTAGTTATAAGTAGCCCTTCCTATCTAATGCAAAAATATTTTTTCAAAACGACCCTGTAGCTCCTGAGATTAGCGCGTTTAACGTAGCAAATAAACAAACAAACAAACACTTCAGCTTTATAAATATAGATAATTTAGTAAAAGATATCGTTTACAAGATTTGCTTCACGATTATTTTAATAAAATGTAATATTTAAGATTCATAAAGATGGTCTCGCTCTGAGGCGCTCTCAGACTCCTGTACAATAGAACTTACATGGTACAATTACGAACGTACGAGTAAAGTATCCTTTATCTCGAAACGTGAACTAATGATATAGTATTTTTAACATATTTAAAGTAATATTCCAAACCCAGGAAAAAAAATATTACGAAAGTATTTTTCTTGAGGCCTGTCGTAGCGCAGCGGCATAAGCGTGTGACTGTAACCGGGCACAGGGACAGGTTGTAGGTTCGATCCCCACTCGAGGAAACGAAATATTTAATATTTTCAATTTAAATATTTAATGTTTCATTTCTTCGCTCTGGTAACAAGGCGAAAGCACGGCGTTGAGTTCCGCCACTCGCAATGCCTCAAATTCGGCCGAAAGTGAGGAACGCAAGTGAAAACGCAAGGATAGAAATAAGTGATAAATTACTTCATATTACATAAATTCTATTGTCTCTTTTATATATTTGTATATTCACGTTTAGAAATAAATTTAAACAATTTAATTTTTTGATATTTAACGTTATATCGTAATAACTTAAAATAAATTTAAATATTTTTGAAGTAGTGTCAGTTATCGCGTAGTTAAACAGATTGTTAAACTCGGAACATGACCGACCTACGTCGAGTACTGCGGACTAACTTTTATAAAGCGATCAAAACTTTGTGAGATTAAAGT
Source organism: Eueides tales michaeli (assembly GCA_018249855.1). Lineage (NCBI taxonomy): Eukaryota > Metazoa > Arthropoda > Insecta > Lepidoptera > Nymphalidae > Eueides > Eueides tales. Next base: position 6,883 of record DWMZ01002008.1, on the reverse strand, counting down.
GACGTTATAAATAATGCCTTTAAGACACCTGAGTTACACCTTTTGAGGATAAATTCTTTAGTCTCTAAGACTCCGGCAGTCGACTCACTAATACAGAGGCGAAAGGTTACTTTACGTTATGATAGACAAATAATTTTGTAAAAAATGTTATATTGTCGTAGGGGTAGGTATACGTGTGACTGCACACGCGGTTGTAGGTTCAATTTTCACTCTCACTCCCTCCCTTATATATGTTTTCTTTGCTCTGGTCCATTAAAAAAACAATTTTTAAGTGGGTTCGGAATATTTACCAATATATAACAATATATACCTTTGGAATTATAATAATATATACCTTTGGTCAATAGATTTTGGTAAATAGATTTTTTAGCGAGGACCTGGAAACCTAGTGCTAAGACACTCCGTTTCTATTAGGATAGTTTCGAGTATTACGGCGGAAATCAACGCGGTGCTCTACCTCGTTACCAGAGCAAAGAAAACATATACGAATATAAGGGAGGGTGTGAGAGTGGAAATTCAAAAAGCTAAATAACATTTTGTTTTATTGTGGCTTCACGCTGCATCTAGGCAGGTTAGGCAGAGGGAGGGCGGGCGGAAAAATAAATAATTTGAAATAGTAAGCAAGTGCTTATAGTGATAGATATAATTGTGAACTGTGATAACAAAGGTCGAGTTCAAATCCCACGCTAGTAACTCGCAAAAATTACATGAACACTAAACATTAACTTCACCCGTCAACTTTGAACAATCAACAACAAGCAATGTCTCCATTTATGCCTAAAGACAACGGTTCAAATAAAATGACTGTACAATTGTAAGGTTCAATAAAGTATTATTATTATTATTTTCACTTGAAGATTCAAATATTTATTTACTTAAATGATACAAAGTAGTAATGGTACAAGTAATTAATTAATAAAATATGTTACTAATATTAATTATGTACTTTTAATGATGTTGTTCCTCGCTCTCTCTGCCCGCTCGGCTCAGGGCGAACGTGATTTATTAATTTTAGTGCAACCGGCGTTCAATTATAAAAGATGTTAAAGAAAAACAGTATTTTTTAATTAAATTATTAAAAAATCGTCGAATAAAAAATATTATAGAGTAGATGAGTTATAAAATAGCGAAAATGAAAAACGTGTATGTAGATTTAATAGCGGTTTCGAGACGCAAAGTGGCACTAGTTGTAACAAATGACTGTGCACGTGTATGAATACGAATCGTGCAACTTTCTATTACACGAACTACCTAAGGTTGTACGTAATTATATCACACAATGACTAATTAGTTGCTTGTGGCCGCGTTTCTTTAATTAATTCTGACTTCTGACATGTAAAGGTGACAATCTCGCGCAGGATTACTTTCAAACAGAACTAACTATATGGACTATAGATCGAAGTCGGAGGAATTGTTTTTCAACCACGCGAGGTTCCCGCAGGTAATTGCATTTATGAGATCTACTGTGATCTACAATGATTGTCATAGTAAAGTTTGGCGCAGACTCCAAGTTTCTTGGCTATATATAAATATTACTTAGCTTAAGCATCATTTTCGTTCTGTTTGCGTGTCTGTTATGTTAGAATATTTTTTTTTCGTCAGTTAAAAATGACTCGTATCACACTTGGAAAGTGGAAGTAATGTATGCGACAATTTTATATTTAATCCTAATAAAAAAAACCGCAATTTATATTTATATGTATATAAATAAGGGTTATTTCATTTTACCTCTATATTAGCTGTGGCAGCCGCGGTATAAAGATATGTTAAGGTGTATTTGATAATAGCAGTGCGCAAGAACGCCGCGACGACTCTCACCTTGATTTATCGCAAGCGTATTTAAAAGTCTTACCAACGACCTGGTTTTTGTCACACATATATAATGAGTCCATACATAACAAATTAAGTACCATTTGGTAAGATGACTAAACAACGATAAATAGCAAAATAGTTCAAGTTGAGTTTCAAGTTTTGTGAGCAAATTCATTTGATCGCTTTATGAAATGTGATTATATCATGAAATACTCAATGATATTGAAAATCGTCACATCTGTCATAAGGACAACATATATTTATTGTCGGCTAAATATACTCACCAACACTCACCACAATGGTACCATTTTTAATTGCTTCTTCCAGGTATCCGTAGATTTCTGAATCTCAATAACTATTGAATTGATTTTATTGAAACTGATCTCTAAGCTAAAATATATCTCATTGAAATATTCTGTAATAACGTTTAGTTTCTGAGAAATTTATGAAAATAAACATGTATACCTACTTTCAAAATTTGGAACATCCTTCGTCATAGCGTATGGAAAGCTGTCACCTGCCGACTATCCATAGTAGACTGTAATTCACATTGAAGTAATTAACTACAATTTCGTTTATGTTTAAGTTTAGTATAGTGAGTATAGTTTAGTAGTAGAACCAACTTCGCTTCTATTTTTGTAAAGAATATCTATGTTTTACTAAAATCTGTACATGTACCAACTCATGATAGTAAATACTTACCAGTAAAATATAGAAATATACCAACAAGCAGCAGCTGCACAAAGAAAAATTTCAATTCCAAGAGAAAACAAATGTTAAATGGTGACTAAGAAAAATCACTTCGATTAACAACAAGATGGATGACGAGCTTTTAATCTCGCTCTCAGTGGAGCTTTTCTTTTTTTACTTGTATAGAACAAACTGTTAAAATTAAAATCAAATCTATATTATAAGAATAGGAAGACTTAGTTTGGTTGAACGTGCTCACTAATTATTGGTTCTTTATTTCGTTAGGTTAACGCTAGTAGCTCCCTTAGTAGTCCTTTACAATGACTCCGGTGAGAGAGGGGAGTCTAAGACTCTTTCCCTGGAATTTACACACTTGTATGTTGTAATACTTACAACGTGGCTGTTTAAGAAGATGTGGGAGATAAGAGTGATATAGAAAATTATTTTTGTGTTCGTTAGTCCATTTATGAAGGATGGCATTATAGACATCCTTGAATGAATCAATTTTTTATGGACTGTATTAAATATCGCTAGGACGTATAAAATTTTGTTAAAATAGTATAAAATGATCAAATGAGAAATATCGGGAGCTTCATCATATGTTTACTTATGAAGAGGAAGGAATAGATTTGTCGATACAAATATTGCCTAGTACAACTCCCGGATATCAGCGAACGCGGCGCCATGACATAAGAGACAGAAGTACAGTACTACAGACATACTAAAACACTTTTTGCGTTAAAAACAAGTATTTTCATTTTGTTATTAAAGTCAATACATTTAGTATAATTATATTAAATGCATAATACATGAACAGTTCGTACGGCGCCTTCGCAATAGCAATACCAGTTCTCTTAAACACAGCCTCATCCAGATCTCGATATAACTTAAAAAAATATGTACTTATTGCCACTACACAGTACATTGCGCGATTTACTCTAGATAATGAAATTATACTTTATATAATACGCAATGGTTAGTTCATAATTGTTATTCATCTAAAATCTTATATTTTGGGTTGTAAGCAGAAAACTGATGCATAAAATCGTATTTTTATGAACGCTGTAAATTATAATGTTTGTTTTATTTCCGTGAATAGGAAATGTAAAATATATAACTTTTTAGAGCTTTTAGAGCTTTCTTTCTCTTTATCTTTGTGTGTTTCGTAACTTACTTTTGTTGGACTTTCAAATATTAACATATGTTCATCTAGAATATTACAGTTACGACAGAATTGTGATTCAATCGTCGTAATCACACAGACCGCGTTATTGGTCAATTAACATGCTTTGCCTATGGAGTTGGCCATTAGTGAAGAATATCACTAATTCTTTTTGTCTTATAATAAAATCTTTGAATTTCACGATATTACAAATTTGTATATTGCAACGTTGAGTTCTACTACTCTACCTGCAAGGTATCAAGAATTTAGCGGAAAGAAGAGAACGGAAGTATCTTTATGGAATCGGAAAAACTTAATACTAGTTTCAAAGATTTCTTCTGTTTTTTGACATTAACGCTTTAACCCACATACAACAGGGTATGTAGGGGACCACGGGAACCTCCGTCCTTCTTGATATTAAGAAACTCCAACTTTATTAAGATACTTCTATTTTTTACTTTCCATCCAGTTCTGGAGGCATTCAACACCGTACATTGCCTCATTATCAGAGCGAGGAAATAAAAATATTAAATATTTAATTTCCTCGTCCAAACCCACAACCTGTTTACGGTCGCAAGCTTATGCCATTGAGCCACTGTAGGGTTCAACTTGTATAGTAATTTTAATTTAATAATTTTACTTTAATTGTAACAGGTGAGGTGGTTTCCATAGCGTAAGCGGTAGAGCTTTTCATTTAACAGACCAACGCAAAGTGAAAAATATAGCTAAGTCATGATTTTTTATTGAGTGCCCTGTAAGGTGCCCTTTAAACAAGATTATAAGAGATATTACGGTCGATAACCTTGAACTTATCGTTTTTGTATCGTTAAAGTCACTTGAAATTAATAATTTATGCGCTCGTATATTATATTAAGCAAGATCGTCGTTTTCATTTAGATAAAAACGTCGACGATCGTATAAATGTGTTTTCAGACTGTTAGGTAAAACAGGAATATAGATTAGTCAGAATTATACCAGTTAATGAGACCGTTCGTGGCGCAGGGGCACACACGTACTATTGTAAACGCGACTAGTTCGATTTCCCCTCGAAAATATAAAATATTTAATGTTTCCATTTTCTTTGCTTTTTGACTAAGATACAGCGCGGCAGTGAGTTCCGCCACTTAACACTCAATACTTCAAGAATTTAGTTGAAAATGGGGCACGCAGTGTCTTAACACTAGGTCTCCAGGTGACCTCTACCTAGCCCGCCATGTCTGCCTTCTATGGGACATACAGCGTGAGACTGATAAAAAAACAGAATAAAAAATATATAATATAATGTGCGTAATATCTCTTTGTATCTCTCTGTTCATTTCATAAGTAAAACTATTGCGTCACAAACGTTTTGCGAATTCACCCGACAAAATTTCCAAAGATTTGTATAATGACGTACAAAATGTGCATATATTAAAAATTCTTGTCCATTCCATAAGTCCCGCTGTGGAACAATTGTAACATACCTCGTATTGTTTTCACGGTATTAGAGTTCGTGTAATGAACACTTGCGCGGTTTGAAGTTACGACGCTCGCGCGCTGCCCGAGCTGGCGGGCGGCTGGCGGGGCCGGCGCCGGTAATGGGGATGAAGGGGCGAATAGATTATTTTGTATACGATTACAATGTAAGCTTGGAAATTCAATTAACTCGTTGAGAATTATGCAACGGCACTGCTTACGGTGGAATTAGTTCGAATGGCTCGTGATACTAATGTCACTGTATGTATAGTATATTTGGATTGAATAAACAAATTTAACTTTGCAGAGGGGAGAAGCTTTTTAATGATTTGACTTTTCGACATTTCCTGGTTACTATAAGTAACATTCCGTATTGTCTAGCAATTCGTAGTCTTTACTTATGGCAATGTAAATATGAAACTTGAAAAGAAAGGTTCAAGTCCACTTTCTAAAACTTATATAATGACGATATTTTTTTTAAACAATTTTATCAAGATCTCTGCCATTCAACACGCAATATATCCATGATAGAGGAACGCGTAGGGACCGGAGTGTCTTAACACTTCCGTACTATATTTGAGATACAGTTTAAAATAAAAATAGTTTATATGTGTTTTATCTATAGAATATTATAGAGAATTTAAAGTAAGAAAATTAGCTCCGTACCGAGGGGTACGGTGTACTGAGGCTGTCACGCGTACGCCCGATGCCCGACGTGAAACAAAAGCTAACTTTAATTAACTTCTAATGACCTAATGATCTCCGCATCGACCTCGCCGCTGCTCGCGACAGATCCCGTATAGACTACTTGTTTTAGTTCTTTTATTTATTGTAACAAATTAAGTATTGGTTTTCAGGTATATTGCGCTACAGTTTAAATATTTACGCGAATACTGTATCTCGTATATTGTAGGTAGGCAGAGAGCACTCGGACACTCAGTGTTAAGACATTCCGTTCCGTTCTCCACTTTCCCCCGAGTATGTACCGTGTGACCGGTACTCAGCGCGTGCTTTGTTACCAGAGCGAAGAAATGAAAACACTAAATATTTCATTTGAAAATATTGTTTATTTTCCTCGAGTAGAGATCAAACTCACAACCTGTCGCTTTTACAGTCACATGCTTGTGTGTGTGCGCCTCGATAGACCTCATGATACGTTGATAGTTGCCTCATATGATATACTGGGACTAACAATAAATATTTACTTTTATATTTGCTGAGATTTGAAGCATACTTGCATCTTACACACACATACTTGGTCAATTCAGAATGTGAACCTGCTAATACAGAGATAAAGATCATTTTTTTAAAACTATCTTGATTTTATGTTCTATATGAAATTATTAAATATATTATAGAAGCGAACCTAAACGCGGCTTCGCCTGCATTAAGGTTTTGTTATATTATAGCCGATTTATAGAAAAACTCAGTATAAATTGTAGGCTGTGCCTTTTTCTACTATTACTAACAACATTATTATAAAACTTTATCTAAGTCCGTTCACTATTTCTTACATACGGTTAAAGATATTTTTATTTTCCATTACAGACATAAGTCACTTACATGAAAAACATTATTTAACATAATAAAAAGATGTCGATCATACATACACATTTGTTTATTTTCTTATTTACTCTTTTAATGCATCTTTTACTTCTTTATCTTAAGGTGGGTAGTTTTTAAATATGTGTAGAGAAAGCTGTTTTTTAAATGCATTAAATGAACTTACATTTTTTAAAGCAGCTGGTAAATTATTATAAAGTC
>DWMZ01002007.1:0-14907 GCA_018249855.1 Eueides tales michaeli | reverse complement strand
TATATATATATATATATATATATATATATATATATATATATATATATATATATATATATATATATATATATATATATATATATATATATATATATATATATATATATATATATATATATATAAACACCCTATATAAGAATACCGCAAGCCGCAGACGGTATTGTGTTACGTACTGACCTTCGGATTATTACTATACTAGACTACCATCTAATCTATATTTAACACCTGTGGCGCAGTGGAACTGATGGTGGTTAAGGGTTCGATATCCAATCAAAGTATTACTTGAAATTAACAAACAATTTAAACATGCCACGAATTCTATCAGGGACAAAAGCGTATGACTACAAACGGCAGGTTGTTGGTACGATCCCCACTCGAAAAAATCAAGTATTTTACATTTTAAATATTTGATATTTTCATTTCTTCGCTCTGGTAACAAGGCAAAGCGCGGCGTTGAGTTCCGCCGCTCAACACGCAATGCCTCAAATTCGACGGTAAGTGAGGGACGGAAGTGGAAAGGAGCGTCTTAACACTAGGTTCCCAAGTTCCCTCTGTCTACCCTGCTATATGCGGGATACAGCGTAAAGCTGAGTGAATAACAACGCAGATAGCTTTAAGATATTTCGTTTTAACCTTTAGTGAAGTGCGCGGAACTCAACACCGCGCTTTGCGCTCAGAACGAATAAACTGAAAATATAAAATATTTAATTTCAGTGTTAAACGCCATAATTATAACAGAATATCTCAACACTAGGTTCCCGGGTTCCCTCTGCCTACGCTACCACGTGCGGGAAATAGCGTGCAACTGAAAAAAAAAATCTGTATGTTTGTCTGTCAACATTAAAGCGTGACTCATTGTGTTAAATTGGCATCAATTGCGTGTATTGATACAATAAGTTAATAGCTGGGGTGAGTCAAATAATCGCAGTGCAAAATTATAAAGAAAGTACCTAACTGTTAACCCGTGGCTTTGCCCGTGTGGTCAAGTGAAATTAATTAATGTGACATGTGACATGTGACATGACACATTAAAAGTCCCGGAGTCAGGTATGACATCAGGTGACAATTTGTTATGTTACATAAATAACCGCCTCCTATAAGATCTTACTAATATTATAAATCCGAAAGCTTGTACGGATGTGTGTATGTTTGTTACTCTTTCACGCAAAAACTACTGAACGGATTTTCATGAAACTTTGCAGTAATATAGCTACGATATCAGAATAACATAATAAATTAAAATTTATAGGGATTTTTAACCGACTTAAAAAAGGAGGTTCTTTTATGTATGTTCCCCGATTACTCGAAGATGAGTGGATCGATTTTCAAAATTCTTCTTTATATAGAGGGTATATTTCACAATTGGTCCCATGGTAAGTAGATCAGGATCTGCTGAAGGAATCCTGGAGAAATCGAGGGCAACCCTCAAATTTGAAAGGCACTCATGCGGTTTTTTCGTATAATAACGCAATTGGGAAATCTGTATCTGACTATCATCTCATTTTATTAACCGACTGCAAAAAAGGAGGAGGTTCTTAATACGTATGTTCCTCAGATTACTCGAAGATGGGAAAACCGATCTTAAAAAAAACTTTTTTAATCGTTGGAATTACACAAAGATAATTACTGTAGGATTATTTATCTTAAATAGTTCTAAATAAAAGTCCGCGACAGCATATATCTATCATTTATGTGTAAGTCACTATGACCAAAATAGTGAACGCGGACGAAGTCGCGGGTAACAGCTAGTATTAATTAATATATCTTCTATGAACAGACAGACAGTGATCAGTCACAGATTTATTATACGTATAGATAATCTAATCATCATATTTTTATTATTCTAAGCTATTTCCTCAAAGTAAAAAGGTAGGCAGAGACAACCTAGTGCCAAGACACTCCGTTCCCATAATGACACTAACGTTTATTACTTTTGGAAAAATTCAGGCATTCCATGTAGTGTGGCGCAATTCAACGCCGCGTTTTGCCTCGTTACCAGAGCGAATAAATGAAAATAAAATAATCCATTCCCTAAATTGGAAATCTAACCCACAAGATGGCCTCGTAAATTAAATATCAACAACAAAAAGAAATTTTCATATTGAAGCAGTAGTTCCTGAGATTAGGGCATTCTACCCAATAAACACTTTTGTCATATAATACTCAGCTTCACGCTGTATCCCGCACATGGCAGGCTAGGCAGAGGAAACGTGGGAACCTAGTGTTAGGACACTCCGTACCACTTCAAGTTCCCTACTTTCCGCCGAATTTGAGGCATTGCGTGTTGAGTGTCGGAACTCAACGCCGCGCTTTTGCCTAGATACCAGAGCGAAGAAAAGAAATATTAAATATTTAAATTATAAATATTAAATATTTCATTACCTCGACTGGGGATCGAACCCACAACCTGTCGGGTGAGTTACTGCATTTTATTTTAACTTTTCATGGTAATTTTTTATAAAATGGCAGGGAAGGTAAAGGTATACTGGGAACCTACTAATACACTCTGTTACCATTAAAACACCACTGTTACCAACTATTCACCAAATTATAGAATCATGTGTTTTGTGCGGAACAAAAAAAACTGTAAATATCTACTATAAAATTCTAGATATTTTTCTACTAATAGCAGAGAAGGTAGAGAACTACTGGGAACCTACTGTTAATAAACTCTGTTCCCAATAAAACATCTTTATTCCCCACTTTTCACCCAATTATAGAATTATTATGTGTTGTGCAGAACGAAAAAAAAAAAAACAAATACCTCCTACATTTCAGTAAATAAAGCCTTAAAAATACTTTTTCTTTTTACTTTTAATCGGATTCTACAAAATTGATGGTATTTTTCTACAAAATTCTATATATTTTTCCACTCAAAGCAGGGAAGTCAGAAGAATACTGGGAACATACTATTAATACACTCCGTTACCCGCTTTTCACCAAATTATAGAACCATTATGTGTTGTGCGATACAACAAAAAAAAAAGAACTGTAAATAACTTCTATATTCAGGTAAATGAAGCCTTGTATATCAAGATACTACTACAGTATTATAAAATTGCATATCAGAAGCCTTACATGAGGTGATTGAATCAAATGCTTATACAACCTATCTTTATAAATAACATATTTGTAATAAAAGTCTGCGAGTATAAAACTTATATATAAAATTTACTTAATTTAAAAACATATAAAAATTGTAACAAAGCAGGATTTGAACCCAGTCCTCATGGAAACTGTTCAACGTTATATATATTTAAAATTAGTATTTTTTACTCCTAAGTGTAGAATAACATTTTAAAAATAGTAAAAAAATATATAAAAATTTGTTAGTGTGGACATTTGTAACATTATCACACTAAAATTACTAAATAGTTTTCCGATGTTACTTTACAGTTATATAACTTATACATCAGCAAAATATTTACTTGAAGCAGTATCCCCAACATAGGATGGTATGCAGAGGTAATCTAGTGACAAGACACTCCGTTCCTAATGAGACAGTACCATTCTCTATTTTCATTCAATGAAAAATTACTAAATTAAATTAAACAACACTTTACAGTTTTTTTTAGCTTCACATTGTATGCCGCACAAGGCAGGGTAGGCAGAGGGAACCCGGGAACCTAGTGTTAAGACACTTCCGTTCAGTTCCCCACTCTACGCCGAATTTGAGGCATTGCGTGTTGAGTGGCGGAACTCAACGCCGCGTTTTGCCTTATTACCAGAGCGAAGAAATGAAACATTAAATGTTTAAATTGAAAATATTAAATATTTCAAAAAATACAAATACTTTCACATTTATAATATTAGTACGATTGAATGTTATGCAAGACAGCTGACATACTTAACTTCACGCTGTATCCCACACATGGCGGTGTAGACGGAGGGAACTTGGGAACCTAGTGTTAAGACACTCTGTCCTGTTATCTACTTATCGGCATTGCGTGTTGACTGGCGGAACTCAACGCCGCGCTTGTACTTGTTACCCAGGGCAAAGACATATAAAAAAACATTAAACATTTAATTTGATAATATTGACTTACTTGAGTGGGGATCGAACCCACAAGCTATCGGGTTTACAGTCACATGCTTGTGCCGCTGCACCACAACAGATCTAAACTGTCACATTAATATTGAAGAAACCAACTCTTCAGATTAGTCTACTGTTTTTAAAAGAATTGAATTCTGAAACAAAGTGCTTACATTCTGGTAATAGCTTTTGTGAAAAAAGAAATTATTGACAATCTCCAAAAACAGAATATATGCATTTTTCCCTTTAATTCTGACTTAAAAATACAGACAACACATTTAATATATCCGAAGTTACTCTAACCGCAGGTACATTTTTGAATCTACGACCTTTAAATGAGAACCAATAAGTAATGACTATCAAATACAAAGATATTTTTTAAACTCCAACCAGTAGTTTCTAAGGATCGCTAGTTTAACCAAATATACTGGACCTATGTATATATATTATAACTGTGCCAGATCGTTGAGAAATATTCCATCAAAATTTGCTCACTATTGTAACAGGCCAAAACGCGGCGTTAAGTTCCGAAACCGTAAAAACGCAATACTTCAAATTCGGCGGAAAATAAAAGTGTCTTCATAGGAACAGAGTGTCACAACACTCATTTCCTAAGACCCCTCCGCCTACCCTTGCCATGAGCGGGATACGCCATAGAGCTATACAAAAGATCTATAGTATATAAAACTATTTCTTTCACCAAGTGACAGACCAACTACGCAGCGTAGAACGATCAAATTTAGAATTTATGTTCCTTGGGAAGTCTACGGGAACATTAAGAAAAAGTTCTAGAATTTCCCACGAGAATCGGTTATTTCGTTTACAGTTTATTATGAAACCACTTTCATTACTAACTTACGTACTAAATAAAAACAACCGATCGCCATTTCACCTTAAAAACACATAAAAATCTTACTAAAAAACTTATTTTTTACAATTTCTAACTTATTTCATTAAGAAACACCTAAATTTCTTAAATACTCACTCAAAAAAACACTAGATAACTACAAAAATAATAACACTCTGTATATACATAAAAAAAATAAACACGTGACGTCACTTAAGTCAAGTAGGTCACTCGCGCAACTTTTTTAACGCAGATCGGAGAACTGAAACACTCTGGATACTAATTAGTATTAAATAATAATAAAATATATTGGTTTATAATTATTTTTTAGCGTTTAAGGACGGTTTTCTCCCCGATTTCGCATTAAAATGCGTGTTAAACGTCGCGCGGACGAATGCCGAATGACGCAGTTTGGTGTTGCCACTTGGTGATGTGTGGACAACATTTCCTTATATTAGCGAATTAATTTTTAAAAATAGGGAAAAATATAGAATTATATTTAAGTATATAGCAATTGTGATATCAGAATCTCTATAATATTTCTATAATAAAAGTCTTAAATTAGAAGTATCACATTTATTATGTACGTACTGTACGTTTATGAAAGCGCGAAAATTCGATATTTTGTAGTAGTCGATGGTTAAACGTGATGATAGTTTGAGGTAGCATTCGTATTTAGTTAGCACATCGAAAATAAAAGATAACTCAGTAAATGTCAATTTTTTGGAAATTTTTTTAACGCAGAATATATTTTTTATTAAAATTTAGCCAAAAAATAAATAATTCACTTTCAACCTGTTGATTATCTACGATATGTGACTTGATCTATTTAATCTGTGTACGATATTAAGATTTGCAACAGAAACATATAACGGTTTCTCGTTGGTGAAAGATATTGAACGGAGTGTCCTTTATTCTTGTTTAAGTCATTCGCAAAATACAGACGTCATCGTACGAAGACAGAATAGTATATATCGTAATAATTTGTAAAATATAAATTATTTTTCTTTCTTATATATTACAGGAGACGCGGTCATTTTTTTAAAAAAAACTCTCTGCATAGATCTAAATATTTAACTTGTTAAAAGTAAAGTTGAGGCCTGTCGTGGTGCAGCGGCACAAACGTGTGGCTGTAACCAACAGGTTCTGGGTTCGATCCCCAATCGAGGAAATGAAATATTTAATATTTTCAATTTAAATATTTAATGTTTTATTTCTTCGCTCTGGTAATAAAGCAAAGCGCGGCGTTGAGTTCCGCCACTTAACATGCGAAAGCCTCAAATTCGGCTGAAAGTGAGGAACGGAAGTGGAACGGAGTGTCTTAACACTAGGTTCCCGGGTTCCCTCTGCCTACCCTGCCGAGTGCGGGATACAAAAAAGCTAAAAAAAAGTGTAATTATAGCAACAGTACACTAAAAGAGTTGTTATTACATATTTATCTTTGTCCAGAGACTTATAGATATATGTCATATCACTCCTTTATATAAAACAAATTAAGTTTGTCATTTTCGTTTATAAGTATTTATGTCATTGGTCCACATATATTCTCAGAGTGTATCGATCACTCTGAGAATAAATGTGAATTATTTTAATATTTTGTAAATAATATTTTAACATAATACATATCTGAGTTACATCAGTTTAGATAAAAAGATTACATTAGTGTAGGAAATACACTATTGTTTCTATATTATTATTTTATTAAAACAAACTGTAAAAAAACAATATAAAGTTATTACTCTAAATTTAAAAATATATACAAAAACCAACAAAGTCTATATAAGTAAAACACAATAAAATTATTATTAATTATTACAAAACCCGCCTACCAAATAGGGAAAGTTTATAATGCGACAACACTATCAAATGTCAATTTCATCTTGACAGCACAGAACAGCGCTACTTTTTGAGAAACTCGCTGCAAACTCACTAACAGTTTTAATTTTGTAAATAATAATAAAATATATATATATATATATATATATATATATATATATATATATATATATATATATATATATACATACATATATATACATGGATGGATAGACACCGGGAACTTGGTAACTTAGTGTTAAGGCACTCCGTTCCCATTTAGACAGTTCCTTTCACAACTTTCCACAGATAAAATTACTATAAGTAGGTCAAATTTAGTCTGTTAAATTTTATTACACAGTTACAAATCGACCCAATAAAATTATTTAATGTCACTATCCAGTTAATTACGAGCCGTCATTACGCAAGATCGTTTAAATGATAATTGATAGGCGGTAATGTATTTTTTAACAGCTACATAATTAAGAAGAGGCCTGTCGTGGCGCTGCGTGTGACTTTAAACGACAGGTTGTGGGACATAGCCGAAGAATTATATGAAATGTTTAATATTTTCGACGGCGTTGAGTTCCGACACTCAACACGCAATACCCCAAGTTCTTCACGCGAATCTTAACACGAGGTTACCAAGTTCCCTCCACATACCCTGCCATGTGCGGGATACGGCGTGCAGCTGAGTAATTTTATTAAATCCTAGTCCGCAAAATCGTGTGCTTGGACGTAGGTGTGTATAGTTAGTTTCAATATGCATTATACACCTAATAAACTTAGTTTATCTTATCTTATTAATATTATAAATCCGAAAGTTCGTACGGATGTGTGTATGTTTGTTACTCTTTCATGCAAAAACTACTGAACGGATTTTCATGAAACTTTGCAGTAATATAGCTTTGATATCAGAATAACATAATAAGTTAAAATTTATAGGGATTTTAACCGACATAAAAAAGGAGGTTTTTTATATTATGTTCCCCGATTACTCGAAGATGGGTGGACGGATTTACAAAATTATTTTTTGTTCGTATTTTACAATTGGTCCCATGGTAAGGAGATCAGGATCCGATGATGGAATCCTGGAGAAATCGAAGGCAACCCTCAAATTTGAAAGGCACAGATGCAGTTTTTTTGTATAGTAACGCAATTGGGAGATCTGTATCTGACTACCATCTCATTTTATTAACCGACTGCAAAAAAAGAGTATGTTCTTAATACGTATGTTCCTCAGATTACTCGAAGATGGGACAACCGATTTAAAAAAAAACTTTTTTATCGTTGGAGTTCCACAAAGATAATTACTGTAGGATTATTTATCTTAAATAGTTCTGAATAAAAGTCCGCGACAGTATATATCTATCTCTTATGTGTAAGTCACTATGACCAAAATAGTGAACGCGGACGAAGTCGCGGGTAACAACTAGCAAAATTACTTCATGTAATACTTTAGAAGGCGTTGAGTTTCGCTATTTAACACGAAATATATCGAAAATTCAATTAAAAAAGAAGAGTATCTAGAGTTCTGATGAAAAAAAATGTTCTAAAAAAGTGCATATTATGAATAAAAAACACAACGTACACACTCAAGATACCAGGGGTGTATCTCTGACTGTAAACTAGGTAGGTTTAGGTTAATTTTCTACTCGGCGGACCGACGACTAAAAAAATATTTTCAGTTTTTTACTTTGTCGGAAAAAAGAAAATCACTTAGGCCCGCCACATAATGTAAAGCCAAAGTTAATTAAGAATTTGGCGGCTTTTGGATAAGGGAGAGTCATGAACCTGATGAACAATAGGTTCCCAGGTTCCCTCCGACCATGACTATATAGCAGGAAGCTAAAAAAAAATCTCGCTTAATATTTGTACACTAACACTGCATTGACGTAGGGTTGTCTACTTCTACTCATGAATAAATAATAAACATAGCGCGTCTATTTTATCGCATGCAGATGTTTCATTTTTTGAGACGTGTGTAATTTTTGAAATTTTTCTGTGATTTTTGACATAAGTATATATTATATTTTTCTAAAAATGTTGAATAGCATTTGTAAGTATGATTATATGCAGCATATTTTTGTTTTTGAAAATATTTAACAACATAAAATATTTTTAGGTGAGCGTACGACTGTTAACGTGACTGGTTGTGGATTCTATTCTCATTCGAAGAAATGAAATATTTAATATTTTAAAATAAAAAATTAACGATTTTCTTTCTTCGCTCCGATAAAAAGACGAAGCGCGACGCTGAGTTCCACCACTCAACACCTAATGCCTCAAATTCGGCGGATAACTTTTCACTAGGTTCCCAAGTTCCCTCTGCCTACCCTGCAATGGAATACTATAGCATGAAGCTAAAAAAAAATTGAACCCTTACATAAAAGCGTTTCACAAATATTCTCTTTTAAATTTACTATATAAGGAATAACGTAAGATTTGAGGAATTCCAATTTCTGTATTCTCAAATCTAGTGCCAACTGGCAAGTGTGTGTATTGTATATATTAAGAATGTATGTCATTTTACAGTATACATAGAGAGAGAACAATATTTTAGAATACTTTAAAACTTTAATAGCTTTTCTATTATGAGAAACATAAAAAAAATCCATAGGAAGGATTTAAACGCTATTTTATATTATATATCGATTAACAGTATCGATATTTTTCATTTTCGATTAATTTAAGGCTGAGAAAATAAATTAAATCTAATACTTATTTTGTTTAAAATAATTATCCATATTAAAAATAAAAATATGTCTAGAAAGTATGTTTAGTAAAGAAAAGAAAGATTTATGAATCAAAAATAAAGCTGAGGGACCTAAGAGAGGATAGGTAAAACCTTAACTGTGATTGGAGAAGACCCTAAAAGAGGCCGACCTCTGTTCACGAGGTGAGACCTCTGTTCACCTTCAATAACATAGCACCTCCAATATCAATAGGAAAGTCATGTTAAAAGTATAACGATCCTCCAGAGGAAACGTATGAGTGTAAACCAAGCGAAGCTTCTGGTGCTCTTTCTCTACCTCGCTAGAGATAAAACTTGAAATCGAATAATTTAAGAAAGTCAAGCTGAAAAAAAACGTAAATAGAGGCCAGTCGTGGCTTCGGTGCCGATCGCCACTTGAGAAATGAAATATTTAATATTATCAAATACAATATTTAACACTTTTCTCGTTTTTTCGTTCTGGCAATAAGGCAAAGCGCGACGTTGAGTTTCGCTACTCAACTCGCCTTGGTAAGTGGAGAATGGAATGGAGTGTCTTAACACTAAGTTCCCAAATTCCTTCTGCCTACGCTGCCATTCGCAGTTCGGGAAAAAAGCACAGATTCACCGTTATAGGCACGACAATCTTTCTCATAACCGTAGTGTGTTATATAATTAAAAAAACATTTTTATTTTTACAAAAAAACATATAAAAACAACACACAATCACCGCACTGACAACCCTATTATAAGAAAATCTCGTCCATTCCTTATACGAAAATAAACCAAGATGGCGGCCGCGTGAGATAAAAAAATTACTTCCGCCATTACATCAACATCATTCGTAATTAAGATAACAGAAATGCAATATTTACGATAAATATCTAAAATTTTTAAAACTTAAACACTGTAATGCTTTAACCGTAATTACTTTTTTTCAATCTTTGTATTTTCGTATATGTGAATTAAAACCAAATGTTTATTTATCAGCTTCACGCTGTATCCCGCACATGGCAGGCGAAGCAGAGGGAGCTTGGGAACCCAGTGTTAAGACACTCCGTTCCACTTCAGTTCCCCCACTTTCCGCCGAATTTGAGGAATTCCGTATTGAGTTGCGAAACTCAACCTTATTACCAGAGCGAAGAAATAAAAACATTATATATATAAATTGAAAATACAAAACAATCAATTGTCCCTGGTCATTAAACATATCTATACTTATAAAAAATCTGTAAATTTTATTAAATTTTGCTATATTGTCCTAAAAGTAGTAAAGTGATTAGAAAAAGAAAGTAATTGAGATTAGTAAATAAAATAGTTTAATTCAAGCGGGCGAAGCCGCGGGCGGGTTGCTAGTAATATACTAATATAATACAGCTGAGTTTGGTCAAACGTGCTAATCTTAGAAACTATTGGGCTCGAAATGAAAACATATTTTTACATCAGACTAATGACTCATGGACGGCTTCTCTAATTTGCTAAACTCAATTACTTTTTTCTTCTTATAACATTATCACTTTTAAGACAATATCTATATACATTGAAAACTGAAATTTCAGTTAAATTAATAAATTGTTTGTAACAATTTTGTCGAATTTAAATTAACGTCATTTTTTAATTTAACTAAACTCAGTAAAACTAACACAAAATATTGAGGAAAGATTGCCAAAATGTACTAGTGAAAATTGCATTTATATCTGTTAAGCCGTTTCTGAAATCAACACGAACAAACGAACAGACAAACAGACAATAATTTTAAAAATCACTATTTCTTTTCCTACATACATAAATAAACGTCCCCTATAAGATGTTATTTAATATTTCTTCAATGTACAGACAGAGATCATTTACAAATTAATTATAAAATTATTTTAATATAAAGTTTATATATCGAAAAAAGCTTAGGTTAATTCATCACATCAAGTTTCGATGCAATTGTGTTATTTCTAACTATACTGAAGAAAGCGTTAGTTAGAGTCAAGACACTCACTACCTACTACTTCCTGCGAAACTATTAAAACATTGAATTGTAGGGCAGCACTTATGTACTTTGTCTTACTTTACCAGTGCGAGGGAAATGAAAATAAAAGGTTCCCCTAAGTCCCCCCACCTCAATATCATAAGCCATATTACAAATATTTCAATATCTCTATCTCAGCTTCACGCTATATCAGATGTAGTTTGGGAACCTAGTGTTAAGACACTGTTCAGATTCCCCTATTCTACTGAATTTGAGGCATTGCATGTTGAGTGACGGAACTCAACGCCGCACTCTGCCTTGTTACCAGAGTCATCAGAGCGAAGCGATGAAAACATTAAATATTTATTTTAAATATTTCCAAATACTGGACACCAATACAAAAAGAACAAACAATAGACAAAAAAATACTCAAGAAAAAATACAACCTCGCTCCACACAAACGTATTTAAAAAAAATAAAAAAAGAACAAAAACATAAATAAACAATGAAATGACACTTCAAAGTACACAGATTCGATTCCAGTTTCATCAAAAGCAAAAAAAAAAAACAACACAAAACGTATACAATTTATTATGTTGAAAGGAATCAAGCTTTACAGTCTTCGGTTGCAGCAATTAATAAAAAGAAATAGGTCAACTCTATGACAGGGGAAAAACCATCTTAAATTAAAATAAAGGCGAATATCGCGTGAGAACAAATAGTAGGGATCTTTATAATAGCACACATACATACATATATACACACACATACATGTAGAATTGAAGTTGTGAATAAATTTTATTGAAAAGCTTTTATTAAGCAATAGTTGTTTAAATATTCTATATTATTATTCTTTATCATATAATGGACAAAGATGACGCGCGGCGTTGAGCTCCGCCACTCTCTTAGTCACCGTCAATGACTAGAAAATTTGATGGTAGGTACGTGGAAAATAGAGACTTTGCAAAACTATTAAAAAAAAAGATATTACAAATAATTCTCAATGTAAAAAGCTTTTACTATGCAATAGTTGTTTAAATATTCAATTTACACCAATTTATAATGGCAATGATGATGCGCGGCGTTCAGTTCCGCCACTCACTAAGTTAACGTCAATGTTTAGATAATCGGATGGTAGGTATTTGAAAAGCGGATTGTCTTAACATTCGATACTCTCTCTCTCTCTCATCTTCACGCTATATCCCGCACATGGCAGGGTAGGCAGAGGGAACTTGGGAACCTAGTGTTAGGACACTCCGTTCCAATTCCGTTCCCCACTTTATATTGGATAGCTCCTATATATTTTGTTGCCTTTTGCCCATCAATAGTCCTTGATTATTTTATTAAATTTATTATATACATTACATACATATATTATTATATAGCGGCGCAAAGGCACAAGTGTAGAAACCCGACAGGACGTGGGTTCGATTCCCTATGGAAGAAATGTAACATTTAATATATATATATATATATATATATATATATATATATATATATATATATATATATATATATATATATATATATATATATATATATATATATATATATAAGCGGGCGAAGCCGCGTTCGATATCAACACTATAGAGCAAGTAGGAATGTATGGAATGAGGATGCTTGTCTAATTGGGTACTGGCTACGTGGCCTACATCGCTTTGTTTGAACAAGACATCTTAAAACAAAATGAAGATTTTGTAATGGGAGCACAGTGTTTTTCACTTTCACGCTGTATCCCGCACATGGTAGGGTAGACAGAGGGAACCCGGGAACCAAGTATTAAGACACTCTGTTCCACTTCAGTTCCCCACTTACCGCTGAATTTGAGGCATTGCGTGTTTTTGAGTTTATTGTTGCATTATTTTTTTATTTTCACAAAGTATCCCGCGCATGGTGGGGACGATAAAGAGAGAACGTGGAAACCTAGTGTTAGGACACTCCGTTCATTACTGTGGGCATTACGTATTCAAATTAAAATATTATTTATTCAAAATAAGAAGTTACAAACTTCGTTTTTTGAACGTCAAACAGCTTACCACCATTTGTTGAGTGGCGAAACTCAACGCCGCGCTTTGCCTTGTTAGCAGAGAAAGGTTATATTTAAGCGGTAAGATCGCCACGCTGCCTTAAGAATAATTTGGATCTCATTATGCCACTTAGAAACATCATTTAAATTAGTTAACTGATATATTTTTAGTTCACGTTAATTTCCGCAAATAGCAGAGTAGAGGGAACCTGGGAACATAGTGCCAGAGCACACTTCCTTACCCCACTTTCTACTGATTTTCAAGCATTGCGCGGTGAGTGGCGGAATTCAACGCCGGTTTACCTTATTACCAGACCGAAGAAAGGAAAATATAAAATATTTCATTTCCTTGAGTGGGGAATCGAACCCATAACCTGTCACGTTTACTGTGGTACATTTGTGCCCCTGCCATTACCCCCCCTATTTCCCCACCCTTTTAGCGCGGCGTTAAGCTCCCTTATTTAACACGCAATATCAATAAAACATACATAAGTAAGAACGGAATGTCTTATCACTTAATCAGTTGTCTTACGACGGGAACGGAGTGTCTTGACACTAAGTTCCCAAGTTCCTTCTCCGCACCCTGCCTATATACAACGTGAAGTCGAGATTAATTAAACTAAAAGCTATTTTCAGATTGTGACCTAAAAACGGTGAGTTAAAAGTTAACTTGACTAATTCAAAGTAAAAAATGATAAAAAACATCACGTGATTAATGCGTACAAGAATTTCGACGTAGCTCGGTGAGAACGTATGGCTCAGTTGGTCAGAGCGCTTGGACAGTATCCAAGAGGCGCGGGTTCAAATACCGCTTCGTTCAAATTTTCATGCATTATTAAAATTAGTATTTTTCTTTTTTAAGCGCAGAATAACACTTTATAAATAGTGAAACTATATATGGTTAAAGGGTCGTGGACGTTTTGAAATTAGCTATAGATGTCTGCGTAGATTTTGTTTAAGGTCTTTTTTCCTACATTTAGAACACGACAATGCGCAAAAGATCATATGACTTAACTTTACAACGGCCACAACTCACCGACTGTGCTATATTGACATTTGACACTAGTCTCTGTATACTGTATAAAAAAGTAGTCAAGTGCGAGTCGGATTGGGGCCTGTCGTGGAGCTGCGGCATGTTGTGGGTTCGATACCGAAATATTTAATATTTTCAAATTAAATATTTAATAATTCATTTCTTCGCTCTGGTAATAAGGTAAAGGAGCGGCGTTGAGTTCCGCGATTCAACAAGCAATGCCTCAAATTGGGGGGGCAAGTGGGGTACGGAAGTGGAACGGAGTGTCCTAACACTAGGTTCCCAAGTTCCCTCTGCGTACCCTGCCATGTGTGGGATACAGCGTCAAGCTGAGAGAGAGAGGGTCGGATTGCCTTGCCAAAGAATTCCGTATCAATATCGATATTGTAGCTAAACGAGAAGCTTAAGTTTGTATACATCCACTCTATATATATATATATATATATATATATATATATATATATATATATATTTATATAT